>JAVFBZ010040437.1:0-10655 GCA_032466195.1 Katharina tunicata
CTCATATACCTCAGGTCCACTGGGAGGCTTGAACCCGTGCGGTACATCGAAGGAGGATCTGCAGTCAGATGCGCTAAACACTGAGCCACGGCGCGGGCCACACAATATTAGACAAGTTTCCGTTATTAAAGTACAGAAAGTTTCATAAACATAACTTACCAGTTAACTGAACAGTTTATTGAATACATATTTTGTTTGTATGAACATTTGCAAGAAATTTCGACGGGAGAATATCAAGAAATAAAGCAAATCTATAACAAGCACTATTTTTATATATAGATTATCACTGGTACTTCGGACAAACAACATCAGGGCGTAATTTAATAATCTTTCCTAAATGTTTTTCTGACAAGACAAATCAAGTCAAGTGCGGCAGAGGGTTTTCAATTTCTCAAACTGACAAGTTTTACCAACTTCCTGTTTTCCAGATAACCACACTTGCCAACTTACACTGAAAATTTTATTATCATTTCGGTTATAATTTTATTTAATAATTGATCGATTTAATAGATGATAAATTTCTATCTTATAATACATTAAACTTGCATACAAACTACATGTATAAATAAGCCAAGGTAATTATAAATTGAAACCGATTGTCTTAAATTTAAAAGACGGTAACATTTTATCCTTTAAGTCATACTTCTGTGTTTGAACCTATTTTTTAAACAATTTTAGAAAGGAAACATAGCTGTATAAGTGATTTCAATATGGGAGTCCAGATACATGCATATTGCTTTTGATTTTGATAGCCCTACGCTCTTGACGGACCCAATTCAATTACAAGAATGACAGCTGTATGTTGTTCTTTATTCGGCTGTCAAACCGAACATGTTTCAAGTTGGACTTTAACAAATGCTGTAAAATCTTTACCCACAACAGTATTTATATTTCATGTTGTCACAGCAGGAACTACTGGAAATTTGTCTCCAGCCATCTATTAAACTTGTCTATTTTGGCAGTGAGCATGGTGAGGGTAAACTGTCCCTACTTTGAAAGATAATTAGATCTCTACTCATATGGAACAACAAACAGTTGGATTAATGTTTATGTAACCTCCACTCAAATCTGCTCAACAATTTGCCATAACAGAACATTCTTGTGATCTGTTATTAACAGCTAGTGAACAGACAGTCCTATATTGAGTAGAGTAGAATTGCCTATAAGTTAGACAGAGGCTTCTGCTGTGTTAGCCAGTAAGAGCAGCGGCAAAAATCACCCAGTAATACAGATTGGACCAATCAAACCAATCGCAGCATGACCATATGGCTAGCAGACACATAAGCCAAGCTCAGAAAGTAAATAGCTGTAGAGGTGTGCTAGCTTATATATTTGCCAGTCAGGGCTTCTTTTAGAGACATGTGAAGATAGTATTTTCAATATTTCAGTATAATTTTCTTTTATTTAGAGCTGAATACTTTGTTTAAAAACTGCACTGGATAGACTGATGCGGCTTATCTATGTTGTTTCCCCCCTTCAAACATGGAATTCTGATTTGACACATTTTCTCAACAAACTGTACTATTTTGGTAGAAAAATATCTTCAGTTATTGGAACGTTTCTATTTAGTATTGAAAAAGGTGTGTAATTTAAGCTGGAAACATTTCTCAACTAACTGTACTATTTTGTTAGAAAAAATGTCTACAGTTTAAACATTTCTCAACAAACTGTACTACTTTGTTAGAAAAATATCTGCGGTTATTGGAACGTTTCTGATTTTATTATTGAATAAGGTGAGGTATTTAAGCTGGACTCAATTTCATCCAATTTATTCTGGACAACATTTTGTTTGAAACAGCACCAAAAAATATTTACTTGTAAATAATTCAATGGGCTTTTCTTTGGAGTGAGATGTGTTCAACTTGACATTGAATTGCACTTAATTTAGGAAGAAACATTGATTTAATCAATATATTGTGTTATTGCCTATTGTCTGTGTAAACGTTCTTGCAACAATATGGACGAGAGAATTGGAATCAACAGATGTTCAAAAATTTAAGGAACACTTGCAAAGATGTAATAAACATGACTACCTGTACATTGGAATTATCTACTAATTCAACCTGGACAAAACTGTGTCGACAGACATTGTAATTTTTGATAATTTTTTCTTAACACTTGGAGAAGTTTACTGGAATGTATTATTGGAAGCTGAATTTTCAACTGATTTAAGAGGGTGCTATAATGTTAACAAAAAGTTACTTCTTGAATTGACCAACATGCAATGTTTACATTGAATAAGATTTCATCAACAATAGCAGTAATTGGAGTTTTTCTCACAGGGGGGAAAAGCTGTGCCTGCCTTACAACTGAATTAAAACAAATTTGACTGGAGATTTACATTGAATTTCAACTGATGTGATCTGATCTTAATTCTAATCCGAATTGACATTTGACATTTTATTAAATACTTGGATTACAAATCAGAAAGTTCTCAAGTTTCAGAAAAATAGGTTCATCAACCGAGGCACATTGGATTTACAAAGGCCCCATGGATGGAATTTCCGACTTGTCTAAATTTATCCCAAATTGTGTTATTCTGACAAGTGCCATTTCACATCAATAGCAGCTATACTAAGATTAGATAGTTGTACCATTCGATGGAGATACATGTAAACGTCGCACATTTGGATTGATAACGTTGGAAAATTTACTATAAACTTTCAGAATTCTTCAAATGATTGGCGGCATGGACATTTTTGTTAACGTATTCCAAAATATTCCAGCAAAGAAAAGGCAAGACATATAGGATAACAATCTTGTACACATCAATATTGGAATGATCAACTATAAATTTTCATAAATCGGAGACCAGGAAATTATTTCTTTGAAATTAGAAACCATACGTAAAAAGGTAAGTTACGTTTTTGTTCATCGTTTGTTTAATTTACTTAAGGTTAAGCCGTACATAAGGTTATTTCACTTAAATGACGGCATGCCAGACCATTGATTGAAATACGGTAAACCACCCTAAATGACACTGGCAACATACAAGACACCACAGGTACATTTACAGGACAAAAACTAGGCCATCACAACGAAAGACTTCCTAATACCCTTATCCCATAGAGCACCCGGGGCACAGGAAACTCTCGTCCAACCAATTGATTTTGTTCAATGAAAGTCAATCAGTCGTTAACTAAACTATATTCTGTGAAATTTAAATGCACTTAACATCTGGAATAGATCGTTTCCTTTCATTTGTACAATGAAGCTTCAATTCATTTTCATTCCCTAAAAAGTTAAAATTTCTTGCAAATTTTAAATATTTTTCACCGGTAGTATTAACGTCAGTCTTTTGAAAATGCGTGTTAATTCTATGTTTGGTTTTGCATTTAGATTTGATAAAATCTATATACAATGAAACTTGCATTCATCGACACCAGGCATAAACTGCAATCTTGCAACCTTGGCTTTTTCTGTCCTCTATTTTAAATGATTGTACTCTAGCTTGTAAACACTGGCACTATTCTAGGGAACTCTTGCAGTCAACTAGAAACCAGATTATACTGACAAAAGGCAACTAAATACACTTCACCCAACGAAACCCTAGTCAACTAGAAACCAGATTATCCTGACAAAAAGTCAATTAAATACACTTTACAAAATAAAACTCTTGTCAACTAGAAACCAAAATATTGTACTGACAAAAGGCAATTAAATACACTTCACACAACAAAACCCTAATCAACTAGAAACCAGATTATACTTACAAAGACATGACGACTGAGATGGATTTTCAACTTCTGGATATATTGGTAAGCTTATATCGTCATGTCTTTGTAATTTACCCAGCTTCTAAATGCCACTCAAACAGATTATACTGACAAAAGGCAATTAAATACACTTTACAAAATAAAACTCTTGTCAACTATAAAATAACATATTGTACTGCCAAAAGGCAATTAAATACACTTCACAAAACAAAACCCTAGTCAACTAGAAACCAGATTATACTGACAAAAGGCAATTAAATACACTTTACAAAATAAAACTCTTGTCAACTATAAAACAACATATTGTACTGCCAAAAGGCAGTTAAATACACTTCACAAAACAAAACCCTAGTCAACTAGAAACCAGATTATACTGACAAAAGGCAATTAAATACACTTTACAAAATAAAACTCTTGTCAACTATAAAACAACATATTGTACTGCCAAAAGGCAGTTAAATACACTTCACACAACAAAATCATAGTCAATTAGAAACCAGATTATACTGCCAAAAAGCAATTAAATACACTTCACATGAAAGTGGCATACCCTTGAGAGAGGCTCAACAAAAGTAAAATTTAAGTGACATATGTTTTCCGAATAAAAAGATAATATTTCCAGGATAGACATTGTCAGGCTTCAGGAAACCTAAATCGGGGATTGTCCTGGAAAGTGGGGCTGTTTGGTCACCCTACAAAGTCAAGGCCCCTGAAAGAGCACCCAGAACTTCCACACCAACAAAAAAAACAGGGTGAAAGGATAGGTAATCCATTTAAATTATTTCCTCAATATTCAGTTTCAATGCTACTCTCTTCAGATACGGGAATTTTATTAGCCTCACAAATAAGACATCATGTGCATAAAATATTGTTAGCACACTTTCTCTTCTACTATACAAGAATAGAAAATATGTAAATTGTAATACGTAAAGTCCAGACCGCAATCAAATAATTTAAATCAGTTTAGTAAAAAACAGCCAATAAGTGAAGCCACCTTGAAGCAAGCAGCACGAGCAATTTTTATTGTTTATTTGTTTAGGTGTTTGTTTAATTGGGCTTTATGCCGTACTTAAGGTTATTTCACTCGCCATGCAAGCCCAACGGGCAAAGGAAATCACCCTGAATGACACCGGCAACATAGAAGACACCACAGTACATTTACAGGACACCAAAGCAAATCGGCTTCATGATGCCACTCAGCTCAGGGTGCACTAGGGCACCGGAGGCTCATGAAAATAAAAAATCGCTAGTAAGTTTTAAGGAGCTGTCTTAATCTACAGTGAACATAGGGATCATCTCCAATTATCCAATAATTCTTAGTACTGAAAATAAAGTATGTACAGACAACAAGGAACTGTTTGTGTTATTCATAAAGACAAAATTATTTCCTGAAAATGCTGCCTTGGGACAATGTAAGACTAATCTTTTATATTGTCCAGGCTAGTCACAGTATTTCACAGAGGTCTTTTAAAAGATATTTTTTAAGTTACAGTTTCCGCACATTTTTAATGAGATTGCATGTTGTTCTGTTCTGTTTTGCAGTTTTTTGAATCACTGGGACTTGCAAGACAAAAAAGGGGAGATTTCTCTGGCTTGGATGGTATGAAAAATCTGACAAGCTACTTGAGCGGATATCCTTGTCCAAGTGTTTTACAGAACGCCTTGACTTGATTGACGTTAGACCGACTTGAATTTCCTGCTGAGCTTCTATTGTTTAGTCACCTAGGTTGGCTCTTTAAGACAACAGTCTTGGACTTAATCCTGCGTCATGAGAAAAATCTATGAAGAAATATATGAAATTATCATTGAAGGAGGGATCTAACGAATTTGATCAGGATGTCTTTTCTTTGTTGTATCAAAATTTAAATTTTGATTGAATGTGCTGACATTTTTTACAAAAGAAGATAAAAAAAAAAAGATTATCGTATCTAAATCCCCAAAAAATTATTTTTGGTGAAAAAAAAAATTGTGATTGTGTAAAAATTAAAAACTCACACTTTTATGTATTACTTGTAGCTGCTTCCTCAAAATCACAATTCTTAGAAGCATGTGCCAGGAAATTTAACAGACTTCATCAAGAGTGACACTAAGCTAAGTTGATCTGCCTTAATATAATGGAAAAAGAAATGGGCTGTGAATTTAATTGCTAGAAATACATTTCTAATAAGAGTGAATAAGTGAGGTGTTCTTTCACGGAAAAACTGAATGTTGGACTATATTTACTTAAACTTTCCTGTAAACATGGAAAGCTTAGCTGTCTCCAACTCCAGTGAGCTTGGCAATGCAACTTATGTTTTCCCACAAATTGGTGAAAGTAACGAGTTGAACTTTTCAACGAACAAGACTGCGTTGGAATGGAACAACGACTTACAGAAAAGGATTGACTATTTCTTCCATGAGCCACATTTCATTATAGATTTGATTCTGGGTTTAAGTACGCTGCTTGCTAATGTTCTTTCTATAGCAGCGATTTCTCACCTTAAGCGTACGATGACAACGCATATCCGTTTAATCGTGAGTTTAAATGCAGCTGATCTGCTCGTAAGCATCAGTGTGTTGGTTCACCTGACAAACAAGTTGCTCAACCCTGTGATTCCCCCACACATATACACCCCTGAACAGCGCCTTGGACCTGCGTGTATGATAGCGTTTGTCTTTGCACTTCACCAAATGGCAACTCAAATATCCATTCTGAATGTGATGGTCATGGCTGTAGACCATTACCTGGCTGTTATCAAACCTCTGGCATATTTAACCAGTAACTCCAAGCGCCAATGGCTCTGTATAATCATGACAATATGGTTGGTTTCTTTCTGCGGAGGGTTTTCCGGTTTCTTATCGGGATTTAACATTTACCATAAAACATGGATGTACTTAAATTATTGTGAATGTATAACAACCTTTGGCGACTATCACCCCGAGTATTGCACTTGGTTCATGGGCATCATGGCCGCAATGACCATCAGTTTTATTTACATCCGAATCTGCTATGAAGTCTGTCACGTGAACAGTCAGATGTCAAACATACGACAAGGTTACATTAAAAACCAGAAAGCCATTCAAACAACTCTTCTCATAATAGTGACTTTTATCATCTGCTGGTTGCCGACATGTTTCTTTCAAGTAGTCATGGTGATACAAGTTTACGCCGACAAGAAAGTAATAGAGAATATGATAACGTCCTATTTTCAGTTAAACAAATATCTGAATCACCTCTATTTGCTGAACTCCCTAATGGATCCGCTGATTTACGCCTTTCGCTTACGGGAAATCCAACTTGGTTATCGCCGCTTGTTTTTACGCTGCACCAACTATAGCGGCTTTTGCAGAAAGGGAAGTAAGAGATACACATCAAGTTTCCGCTACCACAAAGATTTTACTTCAATGACATCAACACCAGATCGTGGATATCTTGTTAATCAGCCGGACAGTTGTATGACGAGGCAAGAGTCTTACCGTTTGCTGTTTCCCGGACGTCTCTCGTCAAAGACTCCTGATTTACATCCAGCACTTTCTGAAAGTCGCTCTCTCCAGGATCAAATGATCCTACTCCAAGAAATAAACAACCAGAGAAACTCTTCAAAAACTGTTAGGTGTACTTGTTCTTATAAGCAGCCGACTGTTGACCAAGGAACCAGCCAGGGGACTAACCAATCTCGTTCTTGTGTGTGCCTTCCATCATCAGAGATTGGTCTGGCTTATAAAAATAGATACAGCCCCAAGGACTCGGCTCCTAAGTCTTTCAGATTTCCAAAAGCACGACTCCCAGCCAGGAAGTCATCTTGTGGATCAACAGAGAATAATCATAAAAAGTGGTGTCTCTGTACTACTTCAGTTTGATCAAATTGCTTATCAGGCCTGTGCTGACATTTTTATAAGAATTTTGGTAGAATCAGAATACATTTTTCATTTTGGATACTTTTGGAGGATGAAAACTGTGATTGTCTTATAAAACAACCCAAGGTAAAGACAATGTAATATGAACTGCAGTACAATCTTGCACAACCTATTTCAAATAATTTGGATTCATGCATTCTGCTACAGACCTCCACCAATTCTGGAAATCAAAACTCTTCTGAGATAAGTTTGGTTAAAACCTGATATGAAGTTAGAAAATCAACAGCCTTTTTTAAGTTTGATTTCATTTTAATTTATATGTAAAAGTGTACAGCAATAAAATGAATGTGTATAAAATTCTTACACGAAATGTAGTTAACGGTTCAATGTAAATTTTGGTCATTCTGTTCAGCAGAATTCTCCAGCAAACAAAAACAAAATTGAATACTGGCTGTTGTATTCATATTTATTAAGAAATTGACAAGAAGCAAGGGGAGACAATTCTGTTCAAGATTGCTGATTAATTACTAGAAATGAAATAAATTAAAAAATAATGGGCAAGATTATACTTCACCATGCACGTCTTAACTACGACTCGTAGCGAATCTCTCATGCTTCAAAATTTGCAACGAACTCCCTGACGAAAAATCACGCTGGTCAATTGGAAAATCGATTGCATGAATGAGAGACGTATACTGCTGAAGGCTTTGAGTCAAGCCCCTACAGTACAACAATAAAGTAACCGAGCATTTTATGCGCATCCATTTAGGTAACTTGTATATAAGCCTTGCTGTCAGGTGACAGTGTTCGCCGTCTACAAGTGCCTACATGCATACAAGTTGCGGTTGAAATGTGCTCGGGGTTTTTAGTGGACACTAAATCAAGTTAAACATTTGATATGAAACACCGGACAGCAGGTGAGACGTTAGGCAAAAACAAAACAGCTTTCTTGTGCTACTGTGCTTTTAGCTCCAGGACCCAGAAAGTTAATGCTAAACACTTGCTCCCAAAATTTAGATTCAATATTTGTTATGTGGTAAAAATATGTTTATCTTCAATTTCAAATACGTTAAACTCTTACTTGGCTACTGAAGGGCCATAAATTGTTCGTATATTATCAACTGTGGTGGAATTTGGCGGGGTCCGTATATCCGCTGTGCCATCTCCTTGCTGCAAGAATAATAAAACATAATTATTTTGAATCTTGTATACATATAAAGAGCATGGATAACACATATCATGAAAATCCAACGGAAGCCTACCCTTGAAGGCGACTCGAACCTACCTAGTAGTGTGAAGGTTTAACATCTACCGCTAAATTATCAATGGCAAAAAAATTATAGGGAGAAAAACACAGTGCAATGTGTGTAAATTTAAAGCAACAATTCTACTTGGCATAGCCTCTAAGCTAAGAGAGATTACTTATTACTGATTTGTTTGTTTTGTTGGGTCTTCTCGCCATTTCAATAAACAAGAGGCGTGCCAGGTCAAATTGTTAAAAAATTAAAATAAACTGAACATTAAGGGCAACGACCAGTGAAAATACATCACACAAAATATGGCTCCAAGACAATAAAGCTTTTATTTGTTGCTTGTTTCAGAGAGCTTCAGTGCACAGGAAGCTTAGTTCCCACCCATCAAATTATATTCGTAAATTGTAAATCCATTAAGAAGAGTACCTTTTTCAATGTGAAGCCAACTGGTGCATTGTGAATAGCATATCTGTAACAGAAAAATATTCAGTCAAAAATTTTACACTTTGAATAAATTGAATTTTAATAGTTTGCTTAATTGTAATCAAGAACCTCTGGTTTAGAGCTGTATATATGTTGGCCCTGCTGGCCAGAGACCCGAGTTCGAATCCCGGTGGGGGCAAGCAAAATTTTCTCTCTCTACATTTATACAAAAATATATAATATATATATATTTTAGCCAGAACAACTCGAGATTTAGGTCCATCTAGAAACTTGTCTCTGAGAATTTATCTAGAACATGAGATTATTTATCGGCTTTAATTAGTCGTTATCCCTGTGCCAGATTACTCTTTATAAAAATTTATATTTTGACCTCACATTCACAAGCCAGAAATAAACATTATTTTCCAAAACAGCATAACAGAACAATTTAGATTATAATACAGTTTAGAAGTTTCACAGAGAGAGATGTAGAGCATGAGACTAGATTTAAACTACAGCAAATGAAGACACTCACCTACTAACAACATCAGCTATTTTTGCATGTTCCTCAGCTGGACTTTTCAAAGCTTTCCTTCGAGTAGGGATATTATAAAACAGATCCTCAACCTTCAAAATAAGTATAATTAATTAACAAGAGCATGAAACATCTATTGCTTGTTTGTTCGATAAGGGTTTGGGTCTATTTTAATGTTTTTTTTGCTTATGTGACACCTTGCCAACACAAGTGATGGACATACCCTTTTAGGTCGCTGTATACACAGCTTGAAATTAATGGCTGTCCGCCTGTCCAGGACCGGCAAAGTATAGGACGGACAGCCAGTTTGTTAGGTAGAGGCAACGGCTGTCCCAGTGAAAGGCAGTTGAATGTTCAGTAAGAACGGCTTACGCTGAGGCAAGTCCCAGTCACTGTCGGCCACTGCCATGCCGTTGAGAAATATGACGAGTAGCCAAAGCAGGGGTCAAAATGTTCAAAATGTTGAGGTCATCACATTGATGACCTCGGCAAAGTTTGAGGTCATCAAAAACAATTTGATGTCATCAACACATTACAACAATGATTTTTTATATGCATGATTTTAGCTATTCTGTCCAAATTGACATTTTCTTGATTTACCTATATTATTACGGTACTTTATTATTCTCCAGAGTTTCCCCACTGTGGGAGAAATTTTCGTACAACTGGGACCGGGACGGATTTTTAATTTTTTTGTTTTTTAGCAACAGTTACAGGTACCGGTACTTCTTCAACTGCTACTTCTTCAACGTAGTTGGGATTGTCTGGCTCAGCGACAGAATTGTGCTGTTCCACATCTTTCAAACTTCCCCTATGTTGCGTAAAATATTTCAACAAACTTGTTTGTTCGTTACCGCTACACTGAAGACGGCTCGCCGACATTTTGAATAT
>JAVFBZ010040448.1:0-10655 GCA_032466195.1 Katharina tunicata
CTATGGTTAGTCTAAAAGGTGCTACCTCATTATTGTAGTTTGTTTATATACAAGACTAACACGGCTATCCTATATTTGTTATATAACAGTCTTTCTACAGTCAAAATGTTAAAAAGAACGGCCCAAATAAATAAAAAAATAAAATAAAAAAGTGACAGTCTGAACAAGATTTATATTTGACACGTTTTTTACATTTGACCTCTATCGTTGATCTTGACCTTGGGACACAGAACACCGTCTTGCATGTGACACACTGTCTCATCATTGTGAACTCTTGCGCCAAATAGTTTTTAAAACTACCTCTACACGACAAAGTTCAAGTCCCGAGAAGAGTGTCTTTACACAGACCTGCCACTTGAACGCGACATACTGGCTTATCATCGTGAACATTTGTGCCAAGGTAATATGAAATCCTTTATTACACAACGAAGTTACATCCCAGACATGATCGGACGAACGAACATATATACACACTCGTCAGCTAACCGCAAGCGGGCCTGACAAAATTTGAAAAAAATAAGTTGAAATAATGAAAGCTGAAATAGGTCTTCGTTGGCCACATTATGGTATTTGCAGGGACGTCCTTGAATAGAATTTGCAGAATAAAAGCTTTTAGTTTTCATGATCAGTTAATATACCTGTTTTCTTCAGTTATTTTATTCTTTGGTCATATGTAGGCCCTATCTAATATAAAACCTTTGAGAGGAAACCCAATAAGGATTTGTTTATGAATATCCAGGACAATCAGCGTTTAAGTAAAGAGTGTTCTTACATTTGATGGTTAAAATCGTACTCGTGATTCCGTCACACACATTTTGTGATTCCGTCTTTCCGATAAGTTTTAAAATGACCAATATAGGTTCGGGTTAAAATAGATGTATCCCATTCGGCAAACATCTCTTAGTAATTATATACACAGAGCAGAAAGAAGTGCTTTATAATTCAGACGAAATTAAAAAAACGTTAAAGTGGCGAAGATGTTATGTCCATTTTCTAGTGATTCCATCACGCACTGGACCTATAGCCTGATTGACTAACATTGTTGAATGATTTATAGCTAGAGGGTAGATAACAACTTTCATTTGCCATCGTTTACCTGTTCAAATGCGAGACTTCTCATTTCAAAAGGCATACAATTTCTCAGATTCATTTTGAAAGCTCTAAGAAATAGTCCCAACGGTGATTCCGTGACGGTGGAATTCATGTGAAATCTATCCTTTGTCATAAATTTCAAATTGTGTAAGTTAAATTCTGTAAGGACATCTTGTAAATATTCTACTCTTTTGACTATATCATTTGCCTTATTTAGGAATGAGGAGGGCTTGTAGAATTGCACGAAGAGCTCCACAGCGATTTGCCTTTCTGTCGATTTCTTCTGTTGTATATCAACTAAATGTATTTTGCACTGGTGCTGTTTTATTTACGGAGCTCCATGAATTGTGTTAAGGAGCCCTATTTTGCGGCAGTGAGGTTGAGAGTGATTTCATAGGCATGCCATCATATGAGTGAAATAACTTTACTACGACCCACAACCTAGCGCGACATTGAAAGAGACAGTTTAGGAAACAACACATATGAGTGTGACCATTAACTGTGCTCCAGTCAAAGCTGCCAATACATTTGGATGTCTCAATATCGATCACCGATGTATATTCGACTTTGGTTGTTGTGTTGATTGTTTCTTTTGTAATTTCATTTCCTCCTGTTCTGCATATTTTTGTTTTCTGAAAAAAGAGCTTAGTTGAATATCGCAATGCGTCATATTTTTACACTTGTTACTGCAGTAAAATGTCTGAGGAATTCAATAACAATAGTAAGGATTTAAGGATTTTTTTTTTGTATATTTTTTTCTCTTAATTGGATAGATTATAATATATAACTTATTGTGTATTGTTGATAAGTTTGTCGTTTATGTCTGAGTATTATATTGTTCTTAACGCATTCCTGGGTCACTGAAAGCAATAGTTGGGTTTATTTGTCGTGCTAGTTGTCCTGCGAAAATACAGTGGGCTCATCGTCATCGTTATTCGCTGGTAGTGAATTAAAGCCGTTTCCCTTCTTTACAATCTGTTGAGACTGACGGAGCATTTCAAACTTTACTTTAGACAAATTAATGCTCCGTAACTGTTACACATGCTGTGGCCGACTTACAGTTTTCATAATGTAAATGTTTTAATTCCAATATTATTTATCACAGGCAGTATGCTGCAACATATAAAACATATAAATCATGGGATCTAGTGTCGCCCTTGAAGATATATCGTAGTTTTTCAGAGGAATCCTCCACTTAACACAGACAACGTACACCTGCTACACACCACTCACTATTCTGCGTGGCCCTTTTACAGTAAAATGGTTGTATGCTGGGCTTATATGAGGTCTGTATAGGCACCTGGGATCATTAAACCCTGGTCTCTATTTATTTTCGGTTTGGAACGTCTCATTTCTCATGGGTTCTGTGAGTTTTGTTGTTGTTGTGCCTGTGATATATTTCCTCACAATTTTCACGTTATTCCAGTCTACTGTGTGGTTGGGAT
Source organism: Katharina tunicata (assembly GCA_032466195.1). NCBI lineage: Eukaryota > Metazoa > Mollusca > Polyplacophora > Chitonida > Mopaliidae > Katharina > Katharina tunicata. The sequence continues at coordinate 2,538 of JAVFBZ010040448.1, forward strand.
TGGCTTTGATGTGTCTGCAGGGCTTACAGACTTCTGGTGCTCTTTGATGCGTAGCGTCAGGGGTATTGAGGCCTCACCTATGTGGTGGTCAGAGCAGGAACATGTAATATCGTATATGCAGCCTTTGGGTGGGGGAACAGTGGTATCATGGTTATTGCCTGAAGCTTGGAGTAAGTTATTTAGTGTTAAACCGGATGAGAAGATGCAGTCAATATTGGCTTTTTGTTTTAATAATCTTTTCAATTGGTGCAACATTTTTCCTGCATAGGGTAGGCTGATGAGGATGACTCTTTTGATGCTAGGCTTTTGGGCATCTGCAAATTCTTCAAGGTTTGGTTGATAGTTCTGTTGGTTAAGGTTTCCGGGCTGTTGTTGTGAGTGTAGGAAACTTGTCTCAGGTGGTCTAATTCTGGATTCAATTCCTGTGCGGAACTTACGTTTACTGTCCTTCTTCTTAGGGTACTGATAATTCCGTTTTTTATATTCCTGGGGTGATTTGGTTGGAAGTTTACATATTGATATGTGTGCGTAGTTTTACGGTAGACTGCTGTCAGGAGTGTATCCTCACTTCTGTGTACCATGACATCTAGGAAGTGTCATTCATTTTCTACTTTTGTCTCCATGGTAAACTGAATTTGTTCGTGTTGGTTGTTGAGGAGGTTGAGCAGTTCATTGGGGTCTTCATCAGATAGGAGCATAACAAAAGTGTCGTTAACAGCAAATTGGGGTAAAAGGCGAGGAGTTTAGAGCTTGATTTTCAAAATGGGATATGTAAATCTTAATAAGTAGTGGGGACCCCATCGGGAGTACATTTATTTGTTCATACAGATTATTTCCCCCACGTGAAATATGTTGTATTTATACATGCCTGGGTAAGTTGCATTATGCTTTCAGCTGATAGGTGACTCGAAAGGTTTTGAGAATGGTTCAGAATTCTATGTCAGGTTAGTTCCAGGGCTTCTTGTACAGGTATGTTGGTGAAGAGGTCCACTACATCGTAACTGATAAGTTTTCCAGGGCGGTCTGTATCCTGATTTTTTTAGGTGAACGCATTATAATCTTTAATGTAGCAACTGGCTGTTTTACCGAGTGGAGCTAATATATTACTCAAGTATACTGTGTCTCTGCTACAAATAAGTAATCTCACTTTGATGGGGTTATTGTGTACTTTCACAGTTGCTCTGGCGTATGGTGGCTAATTAGTTTGTGTTGTAACTGCCAATTGATCTCACCTTTGTCTTATATTTGCCTTACTAGGGTATTGAGCTTGTTGTTAAGTACCTGGCTGGGGTCCCTTTTCAGGGTTTGGTATGTTGTCTGGTCCTGGAGGTTATTCTCAACTAACCTGCGTTGATAATCACAGTTGCCCTCCCTTTTCCACCGGGACTATGGATATGGGCTTGTTCTGTTTAAGTTCCTTGATGGTATGGGTTTCTACTCTGGTACTCGTACTGGTTGTCATACAGTGGAAGCAAAATGTCTAAATATAATAACTTTATCGTAAAACTACTAGATTTTATGTTTGTTAAACGTCGTATTCGAGGGTGCTTCATATATGATACAACTTTTCGTTGGAGGTAAATGGTTCATAACCGAGAAGAAAACTCATAATAAATACTGCGTAATCTTTGCAGCGACCAGAAACTTCCCCATGTATACCTCAGGTCAACAATGCATCTCCAACCTATACCGGGTACAACGACGGGGCTTACCTGTACCTGCTTTTAGGCAATACAGTTTTGGAATTCTAACCAGACCAGTAAAAGATTTCAAATAGGAACCCAAAAACGCGAATAATAGTTACAAACCTCTTCTTAAAGGGTTTCATTATAATTAGCGCTGTAACAATTAAGTTTGCAGAGGACTCGATTGGATTTTTTAAACTTGACTAAAGAATAAAAGCTTATAAATCTGTAGGGTTAATCAGATTGCCATTGCCCTTAGCTCAGATCTATATACTTCACATTTCAAATGTATCAAACGTATGATGTAAACGATGTTTATTTGGTTTTCGAATAAGTTAAAGTGATGGAAAGTTCAAGCAATTGACGCATACCATGTAAAAGACTGCGAGTTTCTCTTTCCATCACAATTTTTTTCTGATTTTTGTTTTGCGCGTAATTACCACTCATGGCAGTACAGAATATACACGGTTGTTTGGTCTGCAGCAAGTGCAAAGTTAGCGCTATGTAAATAAGCTCTAGCCAATCAGAATGCGTATAGCGGTCAGCTGACTTCATTCGGGTGACGTCAAATGGATAAAGGCTGACAGATGAATACACAGATCATATATACGAGAAAAGGAGTGAGCTAAGTTTTTGTGCGATTTTGTCGGATTTAATTGTCTGTTGCCTTGTTACTTTGAACCCTGTGATAGCTTTATATCCAAGGAATGAATTGGGTTATACAGAATTTCGCAAGTATACCGCTAGTATTTCGCTAGAACTGTATTATCCCTTCTGCTATATTTAATTGGAGAATATAACAAAGCTCGTGAATTTTTATTTTAAACGTGTTAATAATAATTTTTACAGGCAGTGTTTTCACCATGACAAATATATTTTAAAAATGCTGACCATCTGAGACTGTAAATTTGCTACTGACTGACTTTTCACGACTTCAATTTCCCGGATTTTACAGTTCTGACTGGAGAGCCATATCCCAATGACGTCACGGAAAGGCCACTATGGCTGCCCTGTCAATCTGATTAGTTGGTTATACATACTATTGTTTCCCACCGTTGCATCTCATCCTACACAAGGCTGGTTTATTGCAACGGAAACATAAATGGCAACTCTTTTTATTTGATAACAGTTAACTATTTAGCTGCCCATCCCTTTAAGGGAGCTTACCTCCCAGTTTTGTAGGTACCACTTATAGTCTAGTCTCCAGTTTAACTCTTGTTGCATAAATTATCAGCAAATCACAATTACATTGTACTTATAATGTACTTTAGTAAGTTTAGCATAATTCTTTTTGTTCCAGAGTACTTGATTCAATATGTCGTTTGTCAGGTTCCACGCACATTTCTTTTCTCACTTCATCTGTTGTGGGAATTTTGCTTTTTTTGTATCACATCGTGTGAAGAAAAATGGCTCGATGCCTGATATTAAAACCTCACAGACAATGTCACGAAATCGTTATGTAAGAGGAGAGTTTTTTTAAGGATATTGAGCTAGCGAATCTTTCTTTCCCCTACTGAATAAGTGATGATCAATACATCTTTCATTGCAAAAAGGGATGTAAGACACGAGAGAAAGATACTAGAGCTGGTAAATATACTGATCAAGAATGTCAGAGCATAGTACCATTTTAGATTTTTCGTCTTCTTCTTGTCAACGAACAGCCGTTGAAAAGTGAAAATAAAGGAATAAACTCCTCGCTCGTGTTGCCTTACAAATAGCCCTTTGGCTAAGTAAGGGCAGTATGTTTCCAGATTGTTTCATGTGTCATACTTAGCTCTGCATTAGCATTGTCTTTCTAACAGCAAAAACACTAAAGCGATTACACATTTTAAGGAAGTGTAAAGAGTCGCTGTCTACTGTTGAAATGCAGCGCCGTCATATAAGTGAAATACCCTTGAGCACAGTGTTAAACGCAATCAATCAATCAAAAAGCCTTACAAATAGTGGGCATGAGGCAAACAGAACAGGTTGGAATTTTATACTTTTAGATTTCCCAAACCCATTTCCCATAGAGACATAACTGACAGGCCTGTAACTAAATTAATTAAAACTTAAGCGTGTGGGCAGATCGGCAATAGTCAAAATGTCTAAGTGGGTGTGATAGTGTGTATATATATTCATGATTGTTTGGTAGTAAATAAGTTGAGAATTGACTAAGGGATAAAAATATCACTACTTACCTTCTTGCACACATAATGTAAGGATATTCTGAACTGATTTAATTAAGTTTTACTTAAAAATACCATTGTGTACTGGGCAAATAAATTGGGATAACTGAACATGTGTACATCATGCTATGGGAGCATGATTAACAGAAATATGGAAAAAAAGTTGTGGGGATCATGTTAGACTTCATTGATAAAAATCGAAATCTGTGTAATAGAAGCTTATGCAATGTAAAAACAAATGAGATTCGTAGTGTTTTTTTTTTATTAGAATAAGATAACGCAAATCCAGATCTGAGCCATTTCCGGAAGCCGTAAATGATATTCACTTTCCTTGTAGATAAAGAGACCGTGAATACATATCCCCTTAAACAATACCAACTTTTTACAACTGTTTGCTAACCTTATTAGATCCCATAGCAGGAAACATGTTTGATAATCTTGAGTTTCACTACATGGACATATTATCTGGAAAATCGAACAGTTTATACAAGCATACTTTGTTTTTGTGTTAATTATTATGAACTAATATATAATTGTTTTAAGTGTTTTCATAATTTTAGATGAACTATATCATAAAATGGTCAAATATGTTTACATTATAGCCAGAGCGTCTTCTGCAGATATTTAAATGTGCTTATAAGATCCCTGCTTTAGCACACAGAAAGTTGCCATATTTTTTGTCAACAAACCCATTAATATTCCATAAGACTTAGTTATTAGTAAAATTGTCTAGGGTGAATAATAGTAAAGTGCGTTTTTTTAAACTCATCATGATATTTGAGTGTGGATTTTGAAAGCAATTCAATAGAAACAAATTACCGGAATTCATTTTATTTGATTGGTCAGCAGTAGCAGTGATACAAAGGTGTCTTGTTTGTACAGTATATTAAAAAACATCTAAGCAAAATGATGATTTATATTCGGAATGGTGTAAAAGCCCTTCGTCCTGTGTGATATATAGCTGTTTTACGCCGCCAGCCCTACTGACTTCTATTGTGTATTGTTGATGACTAAGGGGTTCTCCTGTCAGTGTTTTCTTACACCCGCAACACGCTGTGAATCACACATACCAATTTTCAATTTCATACCTTTATTCGTGACATACTCATCAAGAATATTTCTTCAGCAATATATCGTTTTAGATTCATAAGTTCTTGTCAATCTATTCTTGGTGTTAAAGAACATCTTTAAAAGAACTACATGTACTTTTGACAACATCGCCTTATACGACCTACGTAATTTATCGAAGTAAGCCAAACAGAAACGTTATCTTTCTATTCAATTGTATGTGCATTAAAGAATGATTGTTACATTTGTATTTCTCAAGCCCACACAGATCAGGACATGGAATATAAAATCAAATATTGATTTGTATATCGACATGGGTAAAACATACACCCGTTTAGAAATATTAAATTTTTTTATTACAAATTCTGAAAATGTTTCAACCATAAGTTAGATGAGATGTAACTCATCTATAAGAGGCCGCCGATTTATGTGTTTTATGTTAAATATAAGTTAAAAATATAATAATTGGACAAAACTTCTAACCTATATTCTGAGTGGGATTTATCTTTCCCAGTAGCATAGCATGATCATTACGCATCACAAATTGTGACATAAGGAGATTGGATGAAGGATTGCATAAAGGGTAGTTCTATCTGCCAATTCCACTGCAACTTTTCAAACTGTCTGTGTAATATGGGAACATGCCAGCCTTGCAATGTGTGGTGAAAAAAAAAACCAACCAAGGCAGTGCCCGAATCCCCCCTCCCTCCCCATAAAGAACAGTTACACCAGAAACACCTATTTCGAAAATTGCCAAAGTGTGCGCTACAAATCATCGCATTTTTAAAACCACATTTAAAAAAATAATTATGATCTTGTTTGTGTCACAGAATATAAGCTCTATAGTGAGTATATGACACAGAGCCGATTTCTCTCTACAGAGCTGTTAAATTCCCCGGAAAACAAGACTGCCGACGGTGTCTGAACTGACCTGGAACTAAATCAAGTTTGCAAGCGAACGCGAAGTTTGGAATGGATAGATAGGTAATATGGACAGGTCATGCAAGGACTGTGCAGAGGGGGTATATTCTTAACAGCCACTTGTACAGCGAGGTGAATTCAAGATGCAGCTAATGTTTTTGTGTGTTTTGTTTTATCGTTTTCGAATGGTGTCAAAACTCAGTACCAAAATGACGTCAAAGGGTTAAACACGCTATCTACGTCGTTGTTAACCCCTTAAAATATCATCTGGAAAATCGAACTATTTATACCAGTACATTTTGTTTCAGTCTGTTTGGTCATATAAAGGACGAACAATGGATAAACTTATGTTTGAAGTTGCCTTGTTGAGAAGATCTTTTGTCGTGTACTAAAAAGTTCTCGTTGTTGCTTCACGGGTCACGAACAGAACGAAAATCTGCTGGATGCAAAATGGCCTTTACTACTGAGTTGTCACACGATATGAAAGAAGTGAAATTCTGGTTATAAAGACAACTTATATATATATACTGACATAAACAATGTGCTCACGTATTTTGTAAAAAGGATCAATATTGTTCAGCTTGATAACGGTACTACATGCACAGTGTGGATGTAAAAGGATTGTAAGAATGTGATATCCAATCTTGCAGTAGAAAAAGACATTTAACATATCCATACATGTTCTAAAACAGCTACATTACATTCTTGTATTTTGTTTTATTAATGCAGAAAATCGATCAAGTTCGAAGACGAAAACCAACGTCTCCTTGAAGACTTCCTCATAAAAAAAACTGTTTCAGATGAGGATTTTAGTGCTTTGCGTATAATAAAATTATTAATAAGCTATGTCTGTGTAATTCAATTGAAATCATCATGTTTACAAGTATATTTTTTGGTCTAAATTTGTCGTCCGACACGCTGTATAGAAAGAAGGCTAAGTTTGTGTTTCAACTGGTCGAGTTGTTCATATAAAGTTTAATCGTTAAATGTTGTGTTTAAAATTCAGAACAAGACACTTTAAGCTTATCTTTTGATTCCTCCACCCGGAAATGAACCCCAGTTGTTCTCAGACATTGGCTAATACCCATACACAGGAGTATAACGATAAGGTTGTCTATGGGGCAGTATTACTTGTAATCTGGAGGTTTCGTACTGATAATTTGTCTCTGGGTGTATTTAAATTCTAGTGTGATTTCTGATTTTGTTGTATTAATGCGAAACCACAGTTGGATTGTACTTCATTCATTCTAGGGTGTGGGGTTTTCTGAAGTATGAATTGATACATAAATACGGCTCTTGATGTCATGGCTGTCTTTTCTTTGCCCCAGAGTGCATAAATCAATACGGGGTCCTGTCAGGCTTTTCAAGCTTTCGTTCTTTTTTCTTACGTTTAACTTGTTATCTAAAGCGACTTTTAGTTTCGTACCTCATCTATTGTATAAAGGTTCTCTTTTTTTCTGTCACATCTTGTGCTGAAAATGACTCCATGTCTGAACTAAGACCCACAAAGACAATCCCAAGAAATAGTTATTTAAGAGAGGAGTCCTATCATTGAGGTTTTGCCACTGGATTTATTTCTTGGTTACTGAATTAATGATGATTTATGAATGTTTAAACAGTAAAGGAATCATAACGAATTACATGAGTAGTTATTCATAATCCTCCAGATTATCCTATCAGCACGTATTACCTTGTGTCTTTCTATTAAAGGACCACCGTAGTAAATTAATCGAAAAGGGCAGAGAGAGGGAGAGAGAGAGAGGAGAAATTGCACTAAGGTGAAATAGTGCATAAATGAAATTATTATATCATATTAGTGTTCAGGAAATATAGAAGCTAAAATGCTCATGATGGTTTAATAAACCGAAATATAGAGAGTGAACATGCGTATTTTCTCGTTTTGCGGGGTTGTGAATTTGTCAAATTATTCAGTAGGAATCACACTAAGCAGTTAAAATGGACAAAAATATATGTTTTAATGTTTCTGATTGCGGACACTTCGTGGTGGCTTCCATGAGGTTTCTTTCCGGTTTCGCACGACACAACAGCAACAAATTATCATATGGATGAAATACCATTGAGTGCAGCGTGAAACACTAACCAAATAAATAAATATTCTACTTATTTGTAGTATTTTATTGATCTGAAGTCCTGTATTAAAGGAGACAGTTTAAACAACAATTCGAACAAGATGGATTTATACACTCTTCAAAAAAAGAAACGCAAAACCCAAATATCAATGTAAATTTGATGGTGTTCAAGGACGTGTAGATCAG
>JAVFBZ010040459.1:0-10655 GCA_032466195.1 Katharina tunicata
TCTAGAACATGAGATAATTTATCGACTTTAATAAGTCGATATCCCTGTGCCAGTGTGATTACTCTTGACAAAAATATGTAGGTACTAAGACTGAAACGTTGCGCCGGCAATATACCAGAAGTTGTTATCGTTAATATAATGTTATCTCTAAGGGTCTCGACTCTAATATGCGTCTAAAAGACGACAACTTAACGATGTTAGCATAAACATCGAAACGTTACACAATAAAAATTGTGAAGTTATTATCCATATATAAGACCCGGGGCTGAGGATATAAAAGCTTGAGTATACTCAAGTCTGAGCCCAAACTCTTGATATCGTACTCCCCTGAGTTATGCTCAAAATTTGTGGTTATAAAACGCGTTGAGCTCGCACTCAGCTGAGTACAAAATCAAGGCAGATTCCAGCTGCTTGAGCACACGTTTGTGGAGCTCTTCAGTGTAGGAGGTAGAAATGCGTTACTTTGTTTTTGTTGGCTTCTTCGGAAGCGTCTCGGAAAACAAGTTTGGCTCAAAATAAAGGTCTTATTTTCAAAATCGAATCGAAAAGGGTATGTTAAAATGCATTTAAACGCAACAAAAGCCGCAGTCAACTATATTTTCTCGTTGAGTACGGTCTAGAGCATGGTAGGCCTACTTTCTATGCTCAAGAATCGAATATTTCGTACTCCGTTGAGCACGGTAGGCATAATCAACTTTTTTATAACCTTAACTTTAGAGCATGGTTCCGGAGTCGACTGCGTTGAGCACGGAATCAGTCCTTGAGTTGACTCAAGAACTTTTATAACCTCGGCCCCTGAAGTCTGTTAACCAGAAGTATGAAACTAGCCATTGACACACATCAACGGTAGGCTAATGATGTTTCACAGAGCCCTTATAGGGCCCTACGTGCCATGTGACGTAGATGCGCACCATCCGATTTTCGTTCGATTCGCGCAGTTTCAAAATTTTCGAATCGACTGACGAATCTTAATTTAGTAAAATCCAATTAGCAAACGGCATCTTTACTTTGTGTATTGTATATTACCCGTGATACCACAACTGATTCAGTTTCTATATTTCTGTTTTATTAGACCATCATTAGGAATAAAGAGACATCCAGGTATCTCTTAACAAAAACATTTTGGTTTCTTTCAGAGTATTCACAGCTGATATAAATATAATATAGAGAGCAAACATGTATACATGTATCTGGTCGTTTCTCGGAGTTGTTACTGCGGTCTATTTGTGTCAATAATTCAGCGGGAATCACAGAAGACTTGTCTTGTAACTTAGTATGTTCAAATTATAAATGACCCTCACAAAATTTAAATTTTGGCATGCGTTTTAAAACAAAATCAGTGTATTGTTAAAGTCACCAAGGCGATGAAACTTTTAAGATGGCGGGTTAATAAGGTGGATAAGATAGGTCAACCGCGTGCATGTAAACAAGCTTTACTGTCACACGTGTATCACCAGATACACTACCATGGACCAAATTCCAATCTGTAGGTCTAATAGTGATTTATTTCTGTGTATATAAGTAACAAATCTGTTATTTCGTAGAAGCAGTAAAATATCAGCCGATCCGCACGTTATTAACAGCTTCTAGCTTACTTTTGTTTAGAAAGTGTTGATAACGTGCGTATCGAATGAAAATATAGCTGACACAAAATCGTGAATATATAAACGCCAAAGTTAGCATTTAATTTGATTACAAATTTTACTTGTTCAGCAACTGATTTACCTAAATACCGAAATATGTTCTGCGCGTTCGTGTCATTTCAGTGCGGGAGCTGGTTTCACACAAAAAAACATTTGTTTTCTTTTCAACAGCAGAACATTTAATATTCCGATATAAACGTTTAATGGTGGTTTAAAATTGGATCTGCTTGTCTGGGGCTTTGTACTTCTGAAATGCTAATTGTCAGTTTCAGTGCCATTTAATACCGTGCCGTCCAAGATAACTGCATTGCTTCCCTCGTATATACCTGTAATGAGCTTTTCACTACAAACCTTTAGCCTCACTTTCGACACACCCTCCATCGCTTGTTAACTTTAGTCAGCCCTCAAAGGGGTATTCAGACATTTTATTCGTTCATATTGTCATATTAAGCCTTTTGAACTGTGTAGGCCTACCCAATAAATACCAAATACATCATAGCAATTCAACTGCATTCTCCATAATAAGACGTAGCTCTGAACACAACCGTTTTTAGCGATGCTGTTTATTCAGCTGACTTGTGTTTTGCTCTGGGCAATATTTTACAGTTATGGCCTTATGATGAGGTTTATGCATGCATATAGAGTTATACAGACTAACAGTAGTCTACATGAGTACGATGGACTAGCTGCGGAGACCTGTAGTCAATCCTTGATTATGCGGAATCAGTAGGGCTATACGGAGTTTTACTGTACCCTTTCCAGTAGCTCGAAAATTTCTCGCAAAATAACGCAACATGCGAGACCGCTAAGCTAGTAAATGGGTATCGCTTGACTTTTCACGAATATAATAATGACAATACGGTAAACGGGCGCAATTTTCAAACAAATCATGTGTCCATAGGAGATGGAAACAAAGGCTGTAACATCGATATTTCAGCTTACAGAATTCATCGCAAATACTCTAGGACTGACATTTAGATGTTGCCCTTTACTTGAGACCTACGGCGAGGTAAGGTGCAAACAAAATGTTTTTATTGTCCACAGTGACATCTGCTGTGCCTTATCGGTACGTTTACAAAACATTAACTCGCCTAGCTAACAATGGACCTATACAAGATTGCCTTCTGACGACGATTAGATTAGCACATCTTATATAACTTCTGATATTTATCTTTGCCCTTGACCAAAAGCTCAATGGAGCAGTGACTATAACCCGCTGACAACGACACTAGTCAATCCTGGTCAAGCTCTCATTCTCGTCATTCGACGAAATGTCACCAGCTGAATCGGTATGTTTATCCCTTATCTTGTCCGAGGGAAATTCCCTTATGAAACGTAAAAGCCGTCGGTGATTGGATGAAATTAAGAGAGGAGGTTAAGAACAAGGATTACGGGATTGACACGAGATAACTTTCAGCCAATGAATGATCAGAATGTATTTTATGGTCATAAATCCAAAATATTGCCCAGAAACGATTTTGTATACAAACAATGACATCGAAAAAAGGAATATATAATTATTAGAAACGGCTTATTTCAAATTCATATTTTTCGATCTTTTGTTGGTGTAAGTACATCACGTGGTCAAATTGCAACCTCCTTACATTGACTCGAGCTCTAATAAACCTTAATGTCCACCTCGCTAGACTCAATACATTAAATCATTCACCGTAGGCCATTCTGTTTTCTGCCTTAATTTGAGCTATGTCATATAAGTCGTCTGTTTCGGACTCAGTTGGTTAAACATCAGTGTGTATGGAAGAATACAGAGACCTTTCGAATTGTTCTTCCAAATCGCCTATCTCCGGTACATTCTGTCTCCTCCGATTATCGGCTTTTGAGTAATGACTGGCCTTTTTTTGTGCCCATTACCGGTATATTTACAGTTGCAGGCAATACTTGTACGCATGTAGATAAACGTATCCTGTAGGGAATCAAGTGCATTCCGCGCCGATAAAAATCGACATAAAGCAGATAACAGCAAAGAAAATAAAGAAATAAAATCGAACTATTTAGCATAATAATCTACAAAACGACCACATCACGTGATGTAGGTCAACTTGTGTCATAGGTCGATTGATCAAGTCAGTTGCCAACGGCCTAGCTATGGCGTTTACAGCTATATTCCTAATTTCCAGTCATTACATACAAGGCCCCTCACCAAAGTGAATCAATGGACAGTTTCACATAACTGGATCTTTGGGTCACATGGCAGTTTATGGACTGAACAGTCATCGACAAAAGAATCCATGACATCGATCACAATTTGCTCCAAATAACTTTTTGTGGGTGTCTAACCAGTCGATTGGCTGCTGTTTTACCCCAAGTCTATAACATTTCGTGTTAGATATATTCGTTATATGCCATTCGAAACGGCAAAAACAAACTTTAAAATTATCAAATAAAACATCTTATTTTTGCCTTGCTGAGCCTATTTGTAATAGGGCCTATTTCTTCTTTCAGTTCTAACTTGGAAAGACCAGCAGCTAAACCTCGACAGTCTTCTTCGTCGGTCACAAAACATGCGAAATCAAACTCTGGCCAAAAAAAGAAAAGCATGGCAGCTGTTCCCCTGGAAACAGAATGGAGTGTTTCAAAATATGGATCTGCCACTTCCTTTGCTAAGCTAGACACGGTAATTATTTTTAAATATGAATTCGTTTGTCTTCCTAAGTTGTGTGTGTGATTTGTTTCCTATTCATAATGTGACTAGCATAGTATGCATTTTAGCTAATTCATAAAGCAATTGTACCTTAAAAAAACTTTGACATTGATACTTTAAATTTAAGCTTAATTGTGTAGTACATGTTTATTTCTTGTTTTACTATTTGTATGGTTGATTGGCTATAAAATGCGTGATTTCACCTTCACGACGACTATGCATACATTGCAACCGGTCCTCGTTTGTTAAGAAAGCATTTGAACGTCGACAATGTAGGTTTCTTACATTATAAATTATGACCATTTAGATGGGGTCTATACAATAGCGTGCAATATATTTGACAACTCGAATCTCATCAGAAAAGTAAATAGGCGTTGGGGATTGGTTTAAATTTAGCGATCAGGTTTAAAGCAAGATTTATCAGACCTGGAATCAGTACTTCGAGATACAAAATAACCACATGATACATTTTTAAAAATGAGTGATCAGAAAGAATAATGTAATCGCGGGGTAAATAAATCAACAAAGTCAATAAATCAAATATATGACACCGCAAAATTTAAACCAAAAATTATGTAGAATAGTTGAGGATTCAGAAAGAATTACCACTGATAGTCTGAATGACCATTTCTTGCAGAGAAATTTAAAATGTTCATTTGTTCAGTATACCAACCGTAAGGAAATATATTTGTAGCTTAAACATCATATAAAAGTGAATAAACTTAACGAGAGAAAAGAGATAATAATTCTTTAAATTTTAGAGCATTCTATGCAAATATATAAAAGTCGTGGGCGGATAATTTGGAATATTTATACATACTCTCTGGATACATCATGTAGTGCTTGTTTTCTCTTTGATACGATCAGACTTGAAACCCGTTAAAGTTTAATTGCTTTATCTATTGTTTACATTGCACGCTGCACAGTCATAGACTCGTGTTATTTTCCTGTGAGTCGGTATTAAACACTCAACGTTAAACAAGATTTAAAAGTGGTATAAACCCGTCCGAAGTTCAATAGCACTGCTTTACACGGGTGAGTGGCAATGCACAAAACAAATACACCACGTTAACAAAATTTGAACGAACTTTATGTCTGGTGTAAAAACCCTTTTAAAAAGAATATCAGATATATTTAATATGTTTACTTTTACTCTGAAAGTGTTATATAATAAGACACACCTAAGCTTATAATGTACATTAAAAATACAAACCTACTTAAATTCAATGCTAGATTTGGTGACCTCGCCACATGTTGAATTTTTTTCTCTAATCCTGGAACATTAACTTTCCAACTGAACAAACAGTTGGAGTGATTCTGTCGGTCGCTGTTTACTATTGGAATACAAAATCGCCATATAAGTGAAGTACTGATGAGCAAAACTCAATCAAACACAAAATCCCAACACCATGCACGTAGTTTAAACACACTCGGCCTCATTCTAAAATAGAGAATCAAATCATTCTCCCTACCGTCGAGTCTTTGCATCAAGAGAAAGGTACGAGCCTATTTTACTATGACTCGGCCTGTATGTGTGTGTATGTTCTTGTTATATTGTAGGCTACCCTGGACCGTCTTGGTTGGGCACAAGCTGGTTTGCAAGGAACCGATAAACAGTCACGGAACCACAAACACCTTACAAGTACGTCACTTTATACATGGGATCTCCGATTATTGCTAGCCTCATCCGATAGGCCGAATAAGGTTAACTTAGTCGAAATATGTAGAAACGAGAAGCAGAAGATTATTTTTGATAGTGAGATGAACTTTTAGTGGGGAAGATCACAAAACGTCGTTTTACATACATAAGTACTAGACCTACAGTCATTAGGCTTGAAAAGTATATGTAGACTTTTATAAATTGCTTTTCTCTTGGAATTGATTTTTATCCTACACACTCTGACGCCGTTGAAAAACAAACCCGCTAAGAAAAGCTATTTGACTTTATCTTTACTTTGCTCTTGTCAATCTCCCTTCAATTCTGTTCCGAATCCGATGCGACTGAGAAAATCATGTTGTACGAAATATGCAGAACAAAATATCCAAAGAAAGAATGTTTTCAATCATTTCCTTGGGTTACTAATTTGTCTGTAAAATGTTTCATTGTGAAGGCGGGATAAAGGGAGGTAACTCCTGTGCAGCTAAATGTTCATGACACTTACAAGTAAGCTTCTGCGTGTCTTCGACATGTGCTAGTATCAAATAGATAAACCCCGTGACAACCATTTGGGCCCACGCTATTACTCAATAATATAAATAAACACGTGTTACCTGATGTTATAGCGTGGGATAAAACAATTAACGGGTCACGTCTTTTTTTCTTTCGATTTGATACGAATACCTTTGGGAATGTTTCTTCTCTATTAAATTTAGGCTATACCAATAATGTAATATTCTAAACTTTCCCTGTCTTCTTCCAGATGATTTCAAAACTTCTTTAACTAAGGTAGGTTTCTATTCCTTTTTTTTTAAATGTCTGTCTATATGTTTTTTTCATTTATTGCTTATTTTGAGTTTTAGGCCGCACGTTAGGTTATTTCACTCATATTACACACTGTAAGCCAAATTTAATCAAATCGACCCAAAAAAATCTAGCTCGCCTGCTACATAAAAAAACTTGCTACAGACGTGACCGACCAATTTTTTTGGGGTCGAATAATGGTCCAAGTTTTGATCTTAAAATATTTGGTCGGTCACGTCTGGAAACGTGGTCGGAGGATAGTTGGTCAAAGCCACCATAACTGATCGAAGGGACCATACAAAAATTGGTATGAAAATTTGGTATGAAAAAAAAAATAATTAGAAACTTTTTACCAACTTTCGTTCAATATTGAAGTAAATCTCCAGAGGTTCATAATACGCCCGTAACTGAATTCAAAGAACCATTGTAGTTAATTCTGAATATTGTAACAAGATCAAGACAACAGTTTTCATTTCTATTTATAGCCACAGTGACCTTGGCCTTTGATCTAGGCTACTGACGGCTTAACATGTTCGAAATATGTTAGAGCTTTAACATTATATAAAGTCTCATCAAAATCATTGAATAATGAAGGCCTCAGAGTGATTACTAGAAAATTTTAACAAAATATATATTTAAATAACAGTGACCTTGACCATTGACCAAGATGACGGACACAGGTCTGTTCCGGGCGTATAAAAACTAATAATTCTCTATTAAACGAGTTCGAAGTCCACATGTAGTTTTAGATTAATCTGAGTATTTACATCAATTGATCTCATTAGCACACCATTGTGATATTTAATCGAGTGAGTTAAGCCGATAACCTGATCCGCTTCGTCTCTAAATCCGGGATAGATTTTCAAGTTAGGTACCACGAAATGCTAAATATTTTACATGGACAAATGTATAGCAGAAGGCGAAAGAGTGGGGTTTGCTTTCGTTTTGTTCTGCACTGTAGCCTACACACAAGGTATATTTCCCATTGCTCATATAGCCTGTTAAGTAAGTGTTTAAAAGTAACACCTCTACCTTAGGTGAACTTTTAATGCCCGTCGTAAAAGGTACAGCAACAGAAACATTAGAACTTCACTATTAGTATGCATGCTCACATTAAGTAGTTTAGTCCGATAGTGGGAGACCAGCACAAAATGACAAGCTGTTGCAGTATGTTTCTTTATTTTAATGGTACAGAAAGATAATGTGATCCCTAAACCAAATTCAACTGTTAGCTAAACTTTACCTTTATGGCATCTCAAGCACACACATGCAAAAGAACCTTGGCGGTGACTTTATATTATATAATTAAAATGTCCTTTAAAAGTGTGTTGCATTGTTCGTTCCGATTGACGCTATGTCGTTGTCAAGCGTGCTTAAGCGAATACAACCAAGTGCGTTAAACCCTTAACTGTCAAAATAGCAACGAGTACTCAATTGTCTGGCGTTTTGTTCTGTGGACTTTGCTTCAAGGAAATGTCTTTGTGTTAAAATACATTTATGTTTTAACAATATACTGGTGTACCAATACGTATATTTGTGAACACAGATCAATCGGACCACCGTGGTTAATGCTTGGCACTTAACAGGGAGACCCAGTTCACACATAAGGCAGTACTGCTAGAATTTGTACATGCATGGGGAAGGTATATAAGTGTTTAGTGCGGCGGAACTTTGACGTATAACGCATGGACGGTGGGTTAATGTTCCATGCCGTTACCTAAGTCTCTATGAAGTATGGGAGGAGTTTGCTCGTGTGTATATAGGCCTTCATTCACCAAGCTGCGGACAAATTCTTTATAAATATATTGAAGATGCTACCATACTTTATTACAGTCAACATAAGAATGTTGACATAGACGACAGACATATCCGGATTTTCCAGCATCAAAAGTCATGTCGCTGTTGGAATTATGAAAATGTATTTATATATAGGCCTACTTGGTTTGTTCAAAATTGTTTAGAGTTTGTGATGAATAATGAACGAAGGATTTTCCTTTACCCTTAAACGACAGCTCCTTAATGACAATTCTAGCTGCAAAGACAGCTTTGGCAAGCAGATTATCATGCTGTGCTCCTAGCTTCATCGTCTGTCCCTAGTAAGTTGCCAAACGACTCATGCCGTAAGGCTTCATCATCAATACGGGATTACATTTTCAACACGCAGAAGTTTTATTTTTGTTGGTACTCCCATGAGTGTATTACTAAAGTGAAGTCCTGTTCTGTTTTAAGGACCTGTGCATAACGATTGAAGGTCCAGTAATGTGGCGTCTTCTATACCAATTGTGTCATATCTGAATGGTCAATATGAAAATCCCAGAAAACTATAATAACTGTACCATCGAACTCTCTATGAGCGATAATTCAAAGGCATTGTTTCCTTCAAGTTGATACGTTTGCTAAACGTATTTGATTTCGAATGTAGTGACGCATATGTATAAATAGATATGAAGATCGCAATTATGAGAACAAGTTGACCTGGAGACTACTGAGAATTCGGCTTTAACAAATGTGGGTGTAACACTAACCGCATTGTTGACATTAAAGCGTGTTCAACATTAACAATTATAAAAAGAATCAATTGCAGACATTCACGTTTTTACGGATAAATGCACTTGTCTATATATCATGTGTCATTGTTTGACTTTCTCAGCAATAGTTTCACCAGAAGTGCTCTCGTGTAATTTTTGCAACAACTTAAGACGGCCGATGCGCATGCAGCGTTTGAAAGAAGCATTCAAGATAAAATTGCTCAAGCATGATGTAGCCATTGTGGACAGTCAGTCACGTTTGTTTGCCGAGCTAATATATACTTGCGAGTTTGTTGGGAAATGGCATCTTTTATAGAATTAGCAGCTCTGTGAAAACTACCAATGTATAAACATAAGCAAAGCTTACACCGGCTTTGCTTGCAGATTGGTATTGGAATATACTGACACGATACACGAAGTTAATCATGGTTTATAGTTCAAGAATAAACTTCATTACAAACTAACACATAACTTTCTTTTGAAAAAAATAATGCCAGCCCACACAATGATTGATCATGAGTATATTTATCCCTGGCAGGCCGATTATCGCCGGCTCTCCGATCAGGTGCGAGATGTCAGCTCAGAATTCTCTCGTGTGTTTACACCTGCCGCTAATTTCCAGGTAAGACGTTCCTCGGCATTTTACTAATTATAGGTTATATGCTATGCATGTAGGTTATATGTTTTAGATTATATGTTATAGATTATAGGTCATATATTGAATGTGAACACGGTAGACTTTGTTGTTGTTGTTGTTGTGTATTTGTGACGTTTTGAAAGCGACAATTAACAGTATTGTTTTGTTTTGTTTTATTGTAGCTTATATTCATTATTTGGTTGTTTCTGTCTTTGCTTGCTGTTAAAATACACTACTGTCATATAAGTGAAACACCCCTGGGCACGGCGTTAAACCCAACTAATCAAACCATGACATAATACTTACTATAGGCCTATACGTATAATTTGCAGCAGAAATTCTGACTTAGTTTGAAGAGTTTTCTCCTAGCTAGGGGCTTACTACATATAACTTGTCTACTTAATAACCAACGGATGGTCAAAAAGTAAAAACAAAATGATAGTGATGAAACTATTTTGTCCACACAAGTCAGTAAATGGAATTAAATACATTTTACAAGCCCGTTACTTACAACTAACATAGAGTGTTATCACAAGTAACTTTGAGAGTTATAACAACTTAGTAACTTTGAGTGTTATCACAAGTAAGTTTGAGTGTTATCACATGTAACTTTGAGTGTTATAACAAGTAACTGTAAGTGTTATCATAAGTAACTTTGAGTGCTATTACATGTAACTTTCAATTTTATCACAAGTATATTTCAGTGTTATAACAAGTAACTTTG
>JAVFBZ010040470.1:0-10654 GCA_032466195.1 Katharina tunicata
AATAACACCAAACTAAAACTTCTGCATTGTTTAGTTTTTATTTTATGTCGTTGCAAACATGTGGTATCGTTTCTTTTAGACACTAGTTTAGTTTGGGTTTCTCTATCAATTTAATGCCAGTGTAACCAAAATAAATTCTAAGTAGTATAGGTTATCTATTATCATACGTAGTGAAACACCCCTTAAAATTATAGTTATAATTCCCTGTAAGTAAAATTTGACTGTAAGCCTCTCTACCAAATACAACATAACGCCACCGATGTTCTTCTCGATACCTTCTCGTCTTGTTTCTTAGATTTGAACCAATTCTTGTGTAAATGAGCTACACAATCTAACATGACAAAATATAGTCGTTGGTATCAGCTATTTTTTAATTTTTAACTACCGTCTTTGTCATAGGGAGCCATGAAGTAGTGTATGTTGATAATAGACGGATTATAGATGTAGTCAGTTTCCTCGCCCAATATCTGAAGAGTAGTTAGCAAAGTGACCTTTGTAACGTATAAACAAACACAAATGGTAAATCATGTCGATACCACAATTAAGTGTTTGTATTTTCTGCACGATGCTTGTCTAAGATCAAAATGTCCAGAAATATTGACAGTACCACATCTGCTTCTATATAGCCTTCAAACGATTTCTGATTTTCTGATTAGTCAAATTCGCCCTTTTGAATCCCTGATCTCTGTAGAAGCGGGTAACTCTCCCGACAAAGTTGCCCGAACACATTGCGATTTGTGACCACTACAGGGGATTCCCCTTGTTTGCAGTGCATTCATTGGTCGGTACTTGCCTAAAAAAATCTCGACCCATGAAACAGCTGCTAATTTGGGGAATCTCTTAAAGTCGTTACTATAACTCGCATCTTGTGAATGCACCTTATGATAATGGAATCGACCGGTTTAATAAACCTTTATGCTCGCCCTGTGATTCTCAGCTGAAGATCAAGTGGCTATGCGGAAGCTATTGATGTGAAAATAATAGCATGGTGCCTAAGGAATTGTTCTAGTTATCCGTCAGATCGTCATTACCGAATGAATTTTTAATTGCTTTCGTACTCTTCTTTAACTGGAACGGGTTTGTGGGAACTTTTTCCGCTGCCCTCTGAGCTAAGGGACACAGAAACCTATTTGCGTTGTCAAGCACAATGAATTTGGACAGCATGCTTTAAGCCTAATGTCTGCGTCCTGCTCTCGTGTTGCTTTGTTATGCTATAGAGGTCAAGACAGAAAACAATTCTGGGCTGCATGGAAAGTAACATTTACAGGGGAAAAGCATCCCTACTAACGTGTTTTAAGTTGGTCTGTATTTTGTAGTTCGATATTCGAGAGAGAAATTAGTCGTTATTTTTATTTCTATATATTTCATGGAAAATAAAACCAATTCTAACAAAGTTAGACAACGTCGATATACTCATACCAAATGCAGACTCTGACAACTTGACGGGGTCGTTTTTCCGTTTATGGGGGAGAGGGGGCAGGAGTGGCCACAGAGGGAACTGTTATTCGGTTAATAACAGAGCTAGGAACACCATACCTGGTGATCATGTTCTACAACCAAAATCCTATCACATGGCATATCAAATTCATTCATAAACCGCTAGGGAAAGCTGTTTAAATAACAGATCCGACTATGCCGCCAATTCCACCCTCCCATCCATTCCCGACCCCTCTTGGCCTATATCGATGATAAATGACCCACCCATGCATGGCTCCGAAAGATTACGCAAAGCAGTGAAAATATAAGTATTTGTATTGCTTTCTGATTTTTCTTCCTGGGAACGTACTGCTGAAGGTCAAACATCTGTCGGTGCAATACATTTTTGCAGACCAAGATTGATCATAGATCTGGTCATTTTTCATATAACATATTTGGTTTGGTATTCTGCATTATCGCAATAAACTGAATACGAATACAGAAAATGAACATTATATGCGGAACAGATTCCATTGACTATTGAAATGTTGTTACCTTACTCGTCGTGTAAATATATACCCTTGGGATTCGACAGGACAATTCCTATTTATATGTTTTATAAATATACAGGTAATCCGATGAACTCAGACAAACAATAGTATTTTTGTCGTAGTTTTGTGAAATCAGATTTTTCCTATCAATTAACCAGAGGATTGCATAAGATAGACGTTTGACAAGCCTATCACGATATGCTTTAAATGCTGCATGTGTAATTGGATGTAGGATCAGTTTACCATCCTTTAAAGGTGAAGTGAACGGTTTAACCTACCATAGTCATTAGGAATCCATTAGGGCTTTCTGCGGTGTTGAACACTCCTTTATCGTCACGTACATGTTAGTGCCAATCCTTTGTGGAGTATTATTAATGACACCGTAAACATTCGTTTTGAAACTCCAATATTTCGACTTTTTGTAAGTCATCCTCCGGAAATATTTAGTTTGACAAAGGACAATTATTTACTTTATTGCTTAACCCGATTATCAGCACACAGTACAATTATATCCTTGTTTAATGTTTATTTGTATTACTGCCATAAAGTCAGGATTTTTTCCTTTGAAAGAAACTTAATTCAGAAATTTGATTGTTGAATTTTCATACAACTGCTTTAAACAAATTCCCTGGCTTCAAAAAAGAGGAACAATTGACGTTTCAATATAATGTTTTCGAAGCAACTGCCAATTACTGGAGGATGGTAGCTCATATATAGGCCCTCCAGTGCTGCGAGCTTGGCACAACCTAGTGCTCTACTTTTTGCATTTCGAAGCATAGTTATAGTGTACAATCTTAGCAAAACCCATGTACAGGCCACCAAACCTGACATGCATTATAACTATAAATTATGTCTTGATTTTTCTTTATTTCAGGTAAAAACAAGTATA
This sequence comes from Katharina tunicata, assembly GCA_032466195.1. Classification (NCBI taxonomy): domain Eukaryota; kingdom Metazoa; phylum Mollusca; class Polyplacophora; order Chitonida; family Mopaliidae; genus Katharina; species Katharina tunicata. The sequence goes on from JAVFBZ010040470.1 coordinate 2,857, forward strand.
GCACAGTGTTAGTTATTTTTTATTTTATTTTATTTTATTTATTTGAATCCAACCATACAGGCCACAAGGGCCACATAGGGCAGATACAAAAAAATGTACACAAAATTGTAAAAAGACATAAAACACATGTAAACTGCAGACATTATAAATTTACAAAAAGATAATTTGTCAATAAAAATTGAAAATGTATCACAGTCAATCATAACACACTGTACCTCTGACCACGTCACCAGGCACTGTCGCAAACATGCTGCAAATTTCTTAATTGTCCGGCGGGTGGTTGGATGTGAGCTACCTGTGCCCTGGTGATTTCTGAGCAAAGGGCATCAGAAAACCGATTTGTTGAGGCGTCCTGTTTTTAGTCCTGCCCTTGTCCCAAAGCGTCTTTGTCTGTTACCAGTGTCATTGAGGGTGGTTTTCTACACTTATTTAGCTGACAGGCCGTATATAAATGAAATAACCTAAAGCACGGCGTAAAACCCCAATCAAACAAACAATCTGAGTTGTCCGTGTTGCAGGAAATACTGTTTAGCAAAAGAAACGTTGTTGCGGTCGCAGTGCCTATTACTTTTAACTTGTAACCAAAGCCGTAAAACAATCACGAGGTTATAACTACGGTAAACCTTTGAGAAGAGATAGGAAATGTTTATGTGCCTAAAAAGGGATTCTTCGCCATCTTAATAAATTGAATACCAATATAGCTAGTAAAACCATAAGCATCATTGATTTAAAGTTAAAATAATAAAAGTATGTAAATTTGTTGCTTTGTGTTAGTTTTTATATTCCTTATCTATATGTTTTATTAGTTATAACATGTGGATTATTAAGAGAGTAATTCCGATGACCACCAAAAGACATTACTTTTATGGCTTCTTTATTGTTTAAGACTATCCAGCTTTTTTATTGAGCGTTTATAAATTACCCGTGGGAATATTTACTGACGGTCGATGTCCGAGTTTATCTTTCTTCCGCGTAGAACGGCTATCACAAGATTTAAATTTTCATCAGATGTGAAGTATGCTGTTGCAATTTATCCACGCCTTTAAGAAATATGTCAAGCTTGATTCCAAAAGTTAAAGTTACATACACACGCCCTAATTGGGCAACGGTTATTTGGCCAGCCCATTACAAGATTTAAAAAGTTGAGGCGTTGCAGTTATTGTTATCCACCGCGGGGGGGTCTTGAGCTTTGTTAATACGTATGAGGAAAACTGGCTGTCCATCTGTTCCCTCGGTTCGTACGAACTTGTTCCCATTGGATAGTTTATGAACAAACTTCAATACTTGCTTAACTCGAGGCAATCAGAGTTTGTTGAAATACCCGGACATTGTTGGCGCTTATGTGACTTTATCTGACCATGTAAGGTTTGTGACAGAATAAACCTTTGTTCTTAAGACCTAGAAAGATGAAAATGTAAAGAGATTTGTAGCAATTTAATCTGGCTTGCTCATTCATTTCATTACATTTCTAACTTTATTAAGGGTCGGGAATTTACCGAAACTTAAAAGTGTAGCTCTTACTGTAAAGAGAGGTATGACTCAGTGTAGAGAAAATAATAACAAAGTAATTTGGATTTTGGATGTAGGATGTTTTCACTAGTCAAAATAACACAAAATATTTCACCTCCTCGAAAGTGGAAATGCAGGGTTTGTAGTTTGAGAAATGTTTGTATGCTAATGTGACAAGTTCAAACGCAAACCGCTCTAATAACCTCAATGATACGCTAGTATTACTTTTTATTGTTCGTGTCTCTTTTCCCTTACTTCACAAACACTCAAAATGACCTCAGGATTGATCTCAAAATCGAGTACCAAGACCTAAACACGAACAAAAACAATGACTCTAATGATCAACAGGTCAATTGTCACAAGTCTGCAAAATGACTATTATAATTTTTTGGTTATATATGTTGACATATAAATCACTGGGCTTAATAACAAGGCAAAATAAATTGGATTCATAGTTGTTTTCTTGGTTTTATCCAAAAAAGTAAGTAGGATAAATTTTAACAATTTAATTTATTTTGAATTCACTTCGAATGCCGTTTGTCATTGCTATGTATGTTTACGCTATGATTGTTTTGTTAACCATACAAATCAATTTCAGACCACGAGAGCGTAGTTCAGTTTAAACAGATTATAATCATCATCCACGAATACCAGATGTTCAGCAAATAACCAATCACCTGTCATATTAACTAAAGAACCAAACACATACAAAAAAACACTTATAGTTACTTCATGTACGAGTGTGTCAGTCCAGTAAGCAATGGAAATCACCCTTAATGACGCCAACAGAGAAGACACAACATTATATTTACAGGACTAAAAACTGGACACCACAAAGAATATACTTCCTGACCCCCCTTAGCTCAAGGAACAAAATAATATCGCCAGATCAAAAAAGTATACGTTTTCGGTTTTAGTTCCAAGTATGAGCTGCAGCTGAACACATTTTACATAAAGATACATTCTGCCAAATGAATAACGTGTGAAGACGAAATAGATATATGTTCCACAGACAGCCTTAGTGTTAACGACTTGGCCAAAAATTAGAATGACACAAAGCTCGCTGGCACTGCGCCACAATACACAAGATCTCGCAGCCGTGTCTGGGAAGTACCACAACCATCATCTAGTAGACAAATCTGTTCACTTTTCTCGAACCGTTTTTCTTTCCCGATTTACTTCACATTTCCGATTTGTGACAAAGCCAATTTAAGAAACATCGTTTCAAATGACAATAGCTCAGATTGTCTAAATCCTTTATTGATAATGAAGAGTCCATCAAAGCTGTCTAACTGCAGAACGTAATGCACTATGTTTGGCCAGCGTAAGTCGAAGAGCTAGCTACACGATGTTAAAATGACATTCAGATATTTCCTCCTGACGCTTGCTAAATAGACAGCCAAGCGTCCACGCTTTTTATACAACTTCCAATTTCATTTGGCTGTGGTCAACATGGTCTTTTGCTGATCATTTCGGTTCTAAGGAGTGTTGAATAAAGTATTTCAGATACACGATGTGAGTTATTCAAGTGGTGTTGTGAAATAAAATGTGGATGTTCTTCATTTTGCCGCTGACATCTGGACATTAGATTTGTATACAGATGTAAACTACATTTAAAACTTTTATGAAATGTGTTTATTCATTTCTTTTAGGTGATTATGTTTCCTGTGCTGCATAATAGTGACTGATTCTTACTTGAAATAAGTTAAGTTGTTTTGTGAGGAAATCTCTTAATTATTGGCACTCAAACGTTAGCATGACTCAACACATTGGGTAAAGTCCTATTTGGAAATATGACATTGAACACAAGAACATTAAAAAAGTAGTACTATTCCGTTAAGCCTCATAGGTTACGTGTGTTTTTTTAAAAATATAAATGGACAGTCTTCTGCATATTCTGAAGAAACAGACTATTTTGAATAAAGATGGTCGTACTTAATTTGTATACTATACTATTGCCATTATTATAAAAAGTCGTACCACTCCAGGTGTATGGAGCGGATCATTTCATCCTTGTCAAAAGGTAATCCTATCGATTCATACAGGTAAGTTCTTTATTGGAACTGGAAGTGGGATTTTTGTGGGAGTTGTCAAGGTGCTGGTTGATTTGTATTCGACAGCTCCTCCTTTCTAGAGGAATAAACTGAATAAATTAATCAAATGTTTTACATCTTTAAAACATGTTCAAAGGAAAGTTATTGGATTTCTCAATTCACCCATGATGTGTTATTGATCAGATTGTATGCAATAGCTCTTCATCACATTGTTGACGAACTCCATACAGATGATCAGTTTATTTAACATAAAATTGTTTAAACATCTTAGACAAGGACAACAAAAAAGTAATTTCCTGAAATCAAATAATTTATCTTTATTGCAAGTTGATTTATAATTAGCTAATCAGGATACAGAGGCGGGTGTTTGTTTCTGCAATAATACAGCAAAACCAAATCATATGACACGGCATCTCCATTCGTATGTTTGCAAGAAGTACATATATTGACGAAACTTTTATCCCAAGCCAAATAGGTACTTGGTTGCTTGACTGACCTTTCGGCTGTGTTGTATACTCTGTATCACAATTGTATTATAAATCTTATAAATGTATCATCGAAGTCCTAATTTGTTTGGCAAAAGCTGTGTGTTTCATATTCTATGGAAACATTATGATCACAATTTTATTATATATCTTATTAATATATTATCGAAAGTTTTGTCGGTTGAGATTTTTCAGATTTACAATACCAATATATCAAAGAAAGCGGCAACTCCATAAACCTCTGTACAGATCAATTGTCTGGTGCTTAAGGCGGTTGTGCATAACAAGGCTTGGAATACACTGCCATTAGCTTGAGGGCTCTATGTACTGAAAATAATATCTAGGACGAAATTCAAATGCTTTTTTTTCTCTGTACGAAAACTGGGCTCTGAACTGATTAATTCTCCTCACAGAACATATTGGCTGTAAAGTTCGAGGTAAATAGGCTTATGCAGGTCAAGGTTAAATACATCATAAGTAAACTGTGAGGATTATATACAACAGCACGAGTACACTATGTTTAGGAATAAGAATCATTTCTGAATATACTTGTGTTGACAGGTTTCATAAGATTTTAAACAAACAAGATAGCGACTCCATTTTATACCTTTTAATTCCTTCATTTCGTCTCAAATTTAAGAGATGCTTAATATTTTCAATAATTTATTATACGAGCTATAATACGAAAAATAGGCATAATAACAAATAATCGTTTCGTCTCGTACTATGGAATACTTAATATTTTAAACTAATATTAGTATACGCATAGGCTCTATTACAGGTTTTACATGTAACAATACGACGCTTCCAGTTTGAAGCACATTTTGAAGTAACATATCTAGCGCCTGTTTGAGAATATACATACCGATTTACTTTTTTTTTATAATATCCATGAAATAAATTGGTTTGGTGATGCTTTCAAACGGTTTATTAGGTCATGACTTATTTCAAAGATTTCCCTTGCTGGAGGAGTTGTCGTTATCTTGATGATTGCCTAAGGACCCGGTAGCTGATTTCTTGTCATCTGGCCGTAGGTTGTCGTGTGAGAAGCATAGCATACAGGTTGGTAGGTAAAATCATTGTTCATCTTATTTTACTCATGGCATTATTGGAAATCAGTGTTTGTCACTGAATCAGTTACCCTGGATAAATATGGTTTAAGTAAATAAAGATATAAATGCACAATATTCTCCAATTACGATTTTACAGCAATTGTTTATAATTTGATTTTACATTATATTAGTTCTTTGCTCCACAAAACAGGTGTAGCATTTGCATTGATATTAGTGGGCAATAATTCTGATGGTGATGGCATTGACGTAGTCTTCTCGAAAATTTTACCAGCAGTGATATAGCGTAATAAAACGTAGTAGGATCCCAGTATTTAGCACATAAATAAGCATTATTGTCAATAAAGCGGTCAAATTTCCACTGATAACAATCTACCAGATAATTCATCCACTTGCCAATATATCGAGAGTATATTTTGTGATCTGATGTCATTTAAGACATTATATACATGTAATACAATAGTGCATAACGTCAACATAAATCAGACTCACTTATTTTAACTGACATTTACAAGCTGGAACGTAACAAAACATGATTTTGGTCGATTTTCAATTTATTTATTAATTAAATTGATTTAATTTTAAACCCAGCAGCATCTATTTTGCATTTATTTATTGTTTGTAATATTTTTTATTAATATATATACATCTTTAATAAAAGATGTATCTTAATATAAGATAGTTTCCTTTTTAATACTTTTAAATACTTGTACAGGAAAGAGTTAATTAATGAATTTTCGACTGTCGCAAATTATTTTGAATTTAGTAATTTCTGTATTAAAAAGTTATAAAATTGCTCATTTAATGTATGTTTGCAACATAAGCTTCATAGCTTTCTGTGTACATACATTCACGTAGTAAACACCTTTAAACCACAACGCTGCGCAGTAATGGGTCGGGCTTGCTTCAAAGAAAGCCATTAAGGTGTCAGCCGATAAGATATCAACGTTGGAAACACAATAATTCTCAAGGAAAGAGCCGATTCTTTCAGCGGAACTCAGGGAAGGTCTAGTGTATACTTGTGACCAATTGAGCCCAGCTCAGTTACCAGGAATTGATTGGGAAACGGAATGCTGATACAACTTACATCGAACGACAGTGCAGCATGTGTTTCTTATCTGCGTCAAAGAAGCTGGACAAAGACGTTCTTCACACATAGCCAAGTCGTTCCGCTGACCATCTAGCTATAATTAACCCTTTAATAAGGATGAACATTAATTTTCGACTTTACTGATTGGTAACAGAGCCAGTCGGAACCCCATATTTTCATGTAAAGCCGAAAACGACAAAACAATCTGTAGACGAAACCTCGATGAATGACATAATTAGCAAGCTAAATAAATTTGGAAGCTGTTCAGTTGAACTATAGACGTTGATCTGGGAATGAACTATCTTATTCGGCAGGTTTTGGGCAGGATGTTTTTTATGTCCGTAACATAAGAAATACCGTTTGGAGATAAAGTTATCGATGTTATTAAACATCATATACATGTAGATATCACATTCGGGTTTAAAAGGCAATTTGTAAGCTTATACTTCTGGTCAAAATCTGGTCTTGTGAATTGTAATACAACACTTTATCCAGTCTATCCAATAATAATTAGGTTTCATGATAACCCAATTGGTCACATTATCTCTACAACTTATTGTGTATCATGGTTTAATGTTACCGCAGATCTTCATCGGTCATTTATCAGTTTGCCCATGGGTGAAGTCAAGGCCGTTCTCGGGCGTAATACTTATTTGAATTATTTTACAAATACTAGATATTTCGATCCAGTTCACCATTCATCTAGCACACATAAATGTGGTTTTAATAAACGTATCGTCTAATTAATAGATCTATCTATTTATCAGTTTGCCGATGGGTGGTGTCAAGGCCGTTCTCGGGCGAAAATGTATTTAAATTATTTTCCCCATACTTGTCATTTAGATCCAGTTCACCATTCACCTAGCACACATAAATGTGGTTTTAATAAACGTATCTCCTAATTAATAGATCTATCTGGTGTAATTTAATTGAATTTTTGTGTGGCCTGCTTCAACAATGTCCTTGGCAATTTTTCTCGCCAGCGCTTCGACATGGCAATTGTAGCTACTTATGTTTGCATGCTCAATTTACATTGGTGTCACTTTTGGCAAGTTTCAGTCTACATTAGATCAGGCACCAAAGGATCGGCAACAATTTGATAGGCATTTGTAGGGAATTCAATTTATAAATGTATCAGAGATAACCCCAAAGTCAATAAAATTGTGGTTAGTCATCTGTTTGAGGTAGAATAAAAGATAACATACTTCGGTTTTGAAGCTAGGTGTCCTGGCAATAAGAAAGCCATATAGCAATTTAATAGTAATAATAATAACGTTTTATTTCAGATTGAAGGCCATATACAAAATAATAAGGAGAGAAATAAATATACAGCTAAAATTAAATTAAATTGACTTTATTCTCAAGAATTGAATTGAATTGGTGGTATAAGAGATGCATATTACATGATAAGATACACAAACAAATGTAGGTATAAACATGTTTGTGTCGTGCTTAAACAAAGGCACATTATTTCATTTTTAATTCTATACCAAAAAAAATATAAAAAGTTAATTGCGAGTTGCATTAACTTCCTTTAGAACATATTTTATGAAGCTGGACAAATTTTTAACAATACTTATTCGATCATCG
>JAVFBZ010040481.1:0-10653 GCA_032466195.1 Katharina tunicata
ATCCCATTCCCCCTTTACCCCTTTCACTTTTTGTCAGATTGCATACGACTCTAGCGACTTCACTGCTCAAAATAAGTCGTTCGACTCAAAGAAATACGGTATTTACAGCAACTTTATCTGTATATAGAAATGACAACATTATTAGACTTATTGGGATATCAACGTCGCAACATTTCATTATCATCATGTTATGCATTTGTAATAAATCATACCATTGTATCTGATGTCTTACTGGTGATAAATGAAGGGTACAAATATAATAACAGATTATAGATGTCATAGTCCTTAGACATGAACTGACAAATTCTGATCGAACAAATGCGGATAGGGAGAGAAGTCATCCGGCCCACATATGGTCATTATAAATTAGGTCAACGAGGCTATTTTTACATACTTCAACCACGCATGCGCAAATTTGACAACAATTGACCCTGAAAATATATACTTAATATTCATTAAGCATTTCCAGCGGAGGATGTGGTAGAGTGCGGGACAGCGGATCATGAGGTTGTGGGTTCAATTCCGTGTTTTTTTCGGTTTATTTTTTTTTTAAATTATGTCGGGATCGGACTTAGGGTTAGTTACCTTTTAAGTGACAGTATTTTTTTAGTTTTAATTATGTTTTTATTCATGTTTTACACTCAAATATGTGAGATTTTAACTCTGCCGTAACAATAGCCACATCTCTGCAAGTATTTTGAAGCCCTGCTCCAAGGGGACTTATATATTAACCAATCAGCAGTTTTCTGCTCTGACCCAGTTGTGACGTAGTATTTATGACCATATGTGGGCCGGATGACTTCTCTCGCTATCCGCATGTTGATCGAACATAGGAATGAATGTTTTTAGCCATCCAGGATACTGGGTAACCATACTTTTACAAACAATAAAACTGAGTCTGTTCTACTGGACAAACCTTAAATCCAAAATATCTACACGTCAGTAATACTGAATGATTTCCACTCAGCCACCTCTCCTTAAGAGTTAATGCTGTATTTATTGTTCAGTCCAATCCCCCAAAAAATTACCATGACGTAGGACATATCAGAGTGAATGAGGTCATAATTGCTTTGGTTAAGCTTTTATGGAAATCAAGTTTCAGTACAGTCTTCCCAAGAGCAATATGTGACTGTATTTACCCTTTAAATACGACCAAAAGCCTATTAACTAGAAGTATGCAACTCCCATATAGACAGGCTAACTGGCACTGTATACCATGCTCTGTGTTATAGCACACAAGAAAATGAAGAAGAGCGCAAATTTTAAAATGATGCACTATGGCAGATTTATAGTTTTGAGGGCCAACAACTCTCAAAAGCTGAACTGTAAAACTCCTCTACAATCACACTATTATAATTACAGAGATATGGCCTGGACAAGATATGTCGGACAGCAAACAGCTTATTTGTATAATTTAGGTAGAAATTGTCATAAATTTGCAAAAAAGGTTGAACGTTGCACATCTGCATATGGAGAAGACTGTTGTGTGTAAGTGTCAAAGTGGTATGCTACATAGCAACCGAGCTATGGTCCGGACAAAATATGTCGGTCGCACGCACCGCCGGACAGAAAAAGCAATCGCTATATGTCCCCCCTATATATATAAGAGGGGGGGGGGGGGGCATAATAATGCGATAAGTAGAGTGAAAATAATTGTTTAATCGCACTTCTTTGACAGATGATGGTTTTGAGTTCCCCGAGCATGTACATTTTCACACAGCTTTCGAGTCTCAAATAATTTCCAGAATTTCTCGCAACTAAAAAGATAAGGGGCTGAAATATGACGTCACTGGTTGGCCTACGATGCCCTGGACATTACTATATGGGAGTTGCATACTTCTAGTTAATAGGCTTCTGATATGACCTATAGTGACTGAGACAAAATACACAGTAATTTGAGAGTGAGATAAGACCGTCCAGTTTCACTGTATATTGAAATATAAACATATGTTACACCATGCTATCTTTTACTGGGTGCCAGTATTTCTGGGTGCTCCTGCCAGAATTCTGGACCTATGATATCACAGTTGAATTGTAGTATATTGATCTTCGTCAAGTCCCCTTTCTTCTGACTCCTGTGGGCTGGTTCAACCCTGTGAGGAGGGCCATCACCAGAGGGCTCCTAGAAACCAAAGAAAACAAAAATATGCATTGTTTGAGTTTGCTGAAAAGAAAGAAAAGATCAATGCAAAGGTGGCAGTGAACTGTGCATTATTCACATGGAATGCCCATCTACAAAATTGTTACATTTTTAAGTAAACTTATCTGCACAGTGCCTTACACTGTCTACTGTGTCATTCGGGAGCTGGCATAAACACCACTCGTTTGTAACTTGACTTATTTATCATTCATATTTACAAGATCTAACTCGACAAGCGCTAAGATAACGAGTCGTATTTTCCAGTTGAAGCTGAAACTCAAACAGAATTTGTGTTTATCACTCTTAAGTGGGTATCCAAATACAAAATCTCATAAGTACCAACAACTTGTGCAGACCCACTAATGATTATTACACGCCCGGAAGGCAGTATGAATGTCAAGACACATAGTAATGTTTAACTACATTCATGTACCCAAAAGGTGGAAACAAATTTTATTCAGAAATTCCAAAATAATACACGCTCCCAGCTCCGGGTTATTAAAGATACCTTTTTAATAATGAGTACAGTTCCTTTTCTATAGAGTTCTGGTAGGTTGTTGTAGTTTAGGTTGAACTCTGAATACAGGAGTTCGTTTTTGTCGCTGGATAAGGTTCCCTGAAAGTATATAATAAAAAAAAGTGTAAGTAAGGTCCAACTTAACGTAAAGATGAACATAAGCCTGGGCAGATATTTGAACAAAGAATGATATATTTGCTTGATTGATTGGGCTTTTGACTTTATATTATTTAACTCATGAGGATATATCCGATTGTCCCTGGCGTTGAAGCCGTATTGATTTGTCAACAAGAAAATGGCTAAATTCTGTGTTCAGAAAAAATTAGCGAATAATAATATAGAAGCGACATCTAAAGTTTGTATTGGCTAGTCCTTTATCATCAACCAGAGAAAACAAAATCAACAAGAGAGGTTTGGACTGGCTGACATGTATTGCAGTTGAGTTAACATGTCCGACTTAAGGAATTGTTGATCTTTCACTTTCAAGTAAATGTTCTAAAATTATGGCTAGCTAAGGCCAGATTATATGTATGCTGTCATACTTAGCACTGGAGGAACATTATCTTTGTGTTAGAATCCCTGTCTTGTTGGAATACACCACCACCATATACATGTTAGTGAAATACCCTTGAGCAAGGCATTAAACACAAATCAATAAATCAAGGTCAAGTTATGGTCCATTGATTAAAAGAAAATATACTGCTATTTTCACGCGTTGCCCACAATCTTTGGATATAGGTGATTGGTTAAGCTTTTTCTTCCTTTAAACTTAGTGAACTGTGAATATTTCATTAGTTGCCGAGTACAGAACAGGTATCCTCTTAGAGTTTTTGGACCAAAAAATTGTTTCTTTTGTTTACAAAGCTCATATCTTAAACAAAGCCAGTGGCAGTCTAACAAGACTGGACAGTTTGTTTGAATGGGGTGTCTAATCATACTTTTTATGCCAGTCCAATAAATGAAGGATTGTTTGTTATTTCACTCCTTTCACGGCTTGTCAACCAAATTTGTAAAGTCAACCACTCTCAACAACGCTGGCAACACAGAAGACCTCACAATACATTTACAGGACACAACAATAAATCGGCTTGCGGATGCCTCTTAGCTCAAAGAGCACCAGGGAGGCTGCTCTAGCCTCTACCACTCGCCAACAGACGAGAGTAGGAAACCAACAGGCAAGAGATTTCAGAATGTAAAAAGGGACCCAAAACAAATATGTCCTGATACGCCTCAGCTGAGAGAGCACAACTTTGTGGAAGGACACAAACAGAGGGTGGCATACCTAGATTTGTCAACAAGAAAATGGCTAAATTCTGTGTTCAGAAAAAATTAGCGAATAATAATATAGAAGCGACATCTAAAGTTTGTATTGGCTAGTCCTTTATCATCAACCAGAGAAAACAAAATCAACAAGAGAGGTTTGGACTGGCTGACATGTATTGCAGTTGAGTTAACATGTCCGACTTAAGGAATTGTTGATCTTTCACTTTCAAGTAAATGTTCTAAAATTATGGCTAGCTAAGGCCAGATTATATGTATGCTGTCATACTTAGCACTGGAGGAACATTATCTTTGTGTTAGAATCCCTGTCTTGTTGGAATACACCACCACCATATACATGTTAGTGAAATACCCTTGAGCAAGGCATTAAACACAAATCAATAAATCAAGGTCAAGTTATGGTCCATTGATTAAAAGAAAATATACTGCTATTTTCACGCGTTGCCCACAATCTTTGGATATAGGTGATTGGTTAAGCTTTTTCTTCCTTTAAACTTAGTGAACTGTGAATATTTCATTAGTTGCCGAGTACAGAACAGGTATCCTCTTAGAGTTTTTGGACCAAAAAATTGTTTCTTTTGTTTACAAAGCTCATATCTTAAACAAAGCCAGTGGCAGTCTAACAAGACTGGACAGTTTGTTTGAATGGGGTGTCTAATCATACTTTTTATGCCAGTCCAATAAATGAAGGATTGTTTGTTATTTCACTCCTTTCACGGCTTGTCAACCAAATTTGTAAAGTCAACCACTCTCAACAACGCTGGCAACACAGAAGACCTCACAATACATTTACAGGACACAACAATAAATCGGCTTGCGGATGCCTCTTAGCTCAAAGAGCACCAGGGAGGCTGCTCTAGCCTCTACCACTCGCCAACAGACGAGAGTAGGAAACCAACAGGCAAGAGATTTCAGAATGTAAAAAGGGACCCAAAACAAATATGTCCTGATACGCTTCAGCTGAGAGAGCACAACTTTGTGGAAGGACACAAACAGAGGGTGGCATACCTTTAGTCTAATCTGAGACTGAGCTGGATTTAATCCCTGTTCTTGGATCAGTTTCCAGAAGCAGGTGTTGTACAGGTTATTGATATGGCCTGAAAATAAATAAAAGACATGTCAATATTGAAAAACCTATCTTGACCAAAAAATAAATAAAATCCACAGGGTTTTCAAAACACAGCTTGAAAAAAAATAAAATTAGGAGATTTGCAAAAGCCCAAATTGTGTTTACTTGAAAAGAAATAAAACGCATGTACTGTTTTTTTTTTAAAACAGATTAAGAGATTTGTAATACCTTGAACACCAACAGTATAAGTTGTTTGACATTACTTTCATAGGCCTATTAAAAAGTGAACTTATATTTTTTGGATTTGATATACAAAACTTTAGATAAGTAATTAAACAGACTGCCATTTATGTTCATTCCTTTCCAAGAAAAGAACACAACAGAAAGAAAAATAACAATAGCTTAAGTGAGTCGCAAATTCATAATATATGCCCAGGTGAACAGTTTTCAGAACATAATCCGTCAAATCAAATTAAATTTTGCAGATCTTTTTTTTTTTTAAAACACACACTTTGGAAGGCTACAATAAAGAGTGGTTTGGGGACTTATAGAAAAAATGAAATGCAAAAGTCCCATGGTTACTCTATATTTTTGAGTTTGCAAATTACTTACAATCTGCCTGCCTCCAGCTGAGGTAGTCTCGAAGATTTTGGTCAGAGGGATAGAGGACAACACGGCCATCAAATGAAGGGGGATACTGTAAAGGCAACGTGTGAAAATACCGGGGCCAGTATAATACATAGGCTGATGTAAACAAACTGGCAATGTTTGTCATCAATTTGCTGAAAATATACATAAAATAAAAAGTAACCTCGCTGATCAACATACACAACTGAAAAAAAAATATCCCACTAAATGTTGGCCTGTTTTTTAGGCAGGCCTGTCATAACGATTGCAGCATAACTGTTATCATGATTGTGGCAAGTGTGTTATCAAGATTGTGGCAGGTCTGTTATCATGATTGTGGCAGGTCTGTTATTATGATTGCAGCAGGCCTGTTATCATGATTGTGGCAGGTCTGTTATTATGATTGCAGCAGGCCTGTTATCATGATTGCGGCAGGTCTCTTATCATGATTGTGGCAGGTCTGTTATTATGATTGCAGCAGGCCTGTTATCATGATTGTGGCAGGTCTGTTATCATGATTGTGGCAGGTCTGCTATTATGATTGTGGCAGGTCTGTTATCATGATTGTGGCAGGTCTGTTATCATGATTGTGGCAGGTCTGTTATTATGATTGCAGCAGGCCTGTTATCATGATGGCAGCAGGCCTGTTATCGTGATTGTGGCAGGCCTGTTATCATGATTGCAGCAGGCCTGTTATCATGATGGCAGCAGGCCTGTTATCATGATTGTGGCAGGTCTGTTAATATGATTGCAGCAGGCCTATTATCATGGTAGTGGCAGGTCTGTTATTATGATTGTGGCAGGCCTGTTATCATGGTAGTGGCAGGTCTGTTATTATGATTGCAGCAGGCCTGTTATCATGGTAGTGGCAGGTCTGTCTTTATGATTGCAGCAGGCCTGTTATCATGATTGTGGCAGGTCTGTTATTATGATTGCAGCAGGCCTGTTATCATGATTGTGGCAGGTCTGTCTTTATGATTGCAGCAGGCCTGTTATCATGATTGTGGCAGGTCTGTTATTATGATTGTGGCAGGCCTGTTATCATGGTAGTGGCAGGTCTGTTATTATGATTGCAGCAGGCCTGTTATCATGGTAGTGGCAGGTCTGTCTTTATGATTGCAGCAGGCCTGTTATCATGATTGTGGCAGGTCTGTTATTATGATTGCAGCAGGCCTGTTATCATGGTAGTGGCAGGTCTGTTATTATGATTGCAGCAGGCCTGTTATCATGATGGCAGCAGGCCTGTTATCACGATTGTGGCAGGTCTGTTTTCATGATTGTGGCAGGTCTGTTATTATGATTGCAGCAGGCCTGTTATCATGATGGCAGCAGGCCTGTTATCATGATTGTGGCAGGTGTGTCATTATGATTGCAGCAGGCCTGTTATCATGATTGTGGCAGGTCTGTCATTATGATTACAGTAGGTCTTTTATTATGATTACAGTAGGTCTTTCCTTATGATTACAGTAGGTCTTTCATTATGGTTACAGTAGGTCTTTCATTATGATTGCAGAAGGTAATTCGTTATGATTGCAGCAGGTCTGTTATTATGATTGCAACAGGTCTGTTGTTATGGTTGCAGCAGATATGTTCTTATGACTGCAACAAGTCTGTTATTATGATTGCAGCAGATCTGTAATAATGATTGCAACAGGTCTGTTATTATGATTGCAGCAGGTCTGTTATTATGATTGCAGCAGGTCTGTTATCACGATTGCAGCAGATCTATTATAATGATTGCAACAGTTCTGCTATTATGATGGCAAAAAAGCTTGTATTATGATTGCAGCAGACTTACATGTATAAAAGGTTACAAGACTTGTGGAGCTAATATTCTAATTACCAAACTGATAACAGTTTAAACCAAAGAAGTTATCAGTACATGTACATTGTATGTCTAACAAACCTGGCTCTTCTACTGTATGTTATTGCATGTTTACGGAACACGAAGCTGTACTCGTCACTCTGGCCATATGCCAGGATTATGTCCCCTTTAAACTCCTCAAGTACACATTGGGCTGCCTTCGTCATCAACCCTAGCGACCGATCATCATTGGGCTTAATGAAGTTGTGGGTGTTGGAAAACCTGAAAATTCAGAAGGACAGGAATAAACGGCTACACAGCTATTCCATAACATTGTTGATTTGGCTTCATCGTAACAGAATTCTAAGTGAAGTTTGATAGGTGTTTAACGTCATACTCAAGACTATTTCACCTATATGACGTGACGACTGATTATTTATTATCAATTTGCTGTGCCGGTGTATGGTGGAAAGGAAGAAACCATGTAAAAACCACCCAGCAAATTCTGCAGCCAGCTTCTAAGTGAAGGTTCATATCTATCTCTATTTCAAAAGTAAATGTATGATAATTGGGAAAGCTTTTATATTCAATAGCAAATTGATATTTGCATATAGAGTAAAACACTGTATATAAATTGGGTGACCTTTATTACTGTTAGTGATAACTCTTCTCAAATTTGATTTAGTTACTTGATGTATTTTATAGATTGATTTGTGTTTAGATTGACCAATGTGATGTCTTAGGTCATCATTCTGTAACGTAACGGTTAAAGGAAGTTTATTACTCCAATTGTAATCCATACAAAAAGACAGGAACTATACATTGTACTTGCATGGAGAACACATCGCTACATGTGCTCTGTATCTATTAGTCACAATGTAGCCATTTAGTTTGTTTTAAACTTAACTACAGCCTTCACTGTGTCATTTATTATTTTGGGCTAACCTTCAACTACTACACGACACAAGTGTGTACAATATCAGATCACTGTGTAAAATTTAATGTATATTTTTATTTCTATTTGATTGGTGTTTAACGTTGTACTCAAGTGTATTTCACTTATACAATGACTTTATGTTGCCTTAGTATGGTGGTTAACGCCGAAATCTCTCCAGTTGCCAGTAAACTTCCCTTATATACCTTATTAAGTCGTTGTGGTAATTGAAAAATATTCCGAGTACAGTGAAAGGAGTCAGCCATCAGCTGAAGGATCAACCATGTAAAAGTATTTTAAAGGTTATACACCAGAAAAATTCTAGGCATACAAAGATTTTTAAAGATTATATATAAACAAGGTGAGAAAAAAAATCAATGTGATTATGTCAACTAATTGTAGTAATTAGACCAAGGTCTGGTTGCTTATTTGATTGGGGTTTTATGCTGTACTTAAGTTCATTTCACTCATATGACGGCGTGCTTGTCCAAAAGGTGGTGTCTCTGGCAACAAGCAGACACGACCAAACAATTAAAATTGTCAACATTTAAAAAAAATAAACCAAAATATTGAACCCATGAGTATCTTTTGTTAGAAGTTTCTGCATATTTGCTAACTAAAGGGTGTAAGTCTGTCGATAATTTCCAATTCTTCAATGCAACATTCAATGCAATAGCTACAATAGAACAGAATATAATAGAATTTACCTGTGGAAGCTCTTGCCATCCACTCTAATTACAATCCAGGTATTGGGAAGACAGGTGTCATCTGATTCAAATGATCGCACATATTCAAACTTGCTCTTAGCCATGACCGGTGTCCGGCTAGTGTGTACGAATCTGTGTTGAAAATATGGAACGGTAACAAATCCGGTAACAAATCCAGAAAGGCTGAGGAGTTTGTGTTTCCAACTTAGACCAAACCAGGCGTTCCTTGATGAAATGGCATAACAACTGTTTCTCCCATGTTTTGATAAACCTATATTGTTTGAGATTTGTCTAGTGTTGTTCTGATTCCACTTTAGACTATGTAGAACAAGCAATCTATGCTCAGCAGAAAGTTCATGCCAGGTATTATAACACCTAATAGTTAAGTGTCTTGGTTTTGAGAGCAAACACTGTGCAGTATATTGACAGCTCAAAGAGTATCCAGTCAATCCGCAAAGTAATTGCCCTCTAAAAAATCCAGGTAGATAAGGCTCACTTAAGACAGCCAGGTGATAAAACAAGTAGGCTACATCTGAATTAACAAGACTCGACCTGCTCCTATTGAACCAGTCCAGGTTAAATAACCTCTGTTGTAAGCAAATGTATTGGAATGTTTTCATGCCATAGGTAGTGGAATATTAGACTAGATTTATGACTGTAAAAGTCTGTTTATACTTGGGTCTCTTCTCTGGACATTTTTTAATTCCTTCTGTTAGAAGCGTGCAGGCGGACATGCCCCATTAATTCCTGTCAAACACCAGTTTGACCAATCCCTCTGAAAACAAAGATAAAAAATATATTGAAAATAGCTGAAGTGAAATACATTAAAATAAACAGAATTCAGCAATACATGTTTTTCTCTGGAAAATTAGATGTGCCTTTCTTCGTTTCTTAAACTATTTTACCCTTTCAGACATCGTGTAATATTAAGGACTTTATTTATTTGATTGATTGGTGTTTTATGTCGTACAAGGTTATTTCACTTATATGACGACTTTGTGCTACCAGTACATGTGGGAAATGAAAAAGAGGAAACTTTGAAAAACACCCTGAGATCTTTGCATCAACTGAAAAACTTCCCTTATAATATATCTTAGATCAATAGGGAGATTCAAACCTATAGCCTATAGGGCCTACCAGGTACAGTGAAGGGAGCTCAGCCGCCCAACACTCAATCTACTGAGCCATGGTGTGGTCAACTTTTCTTGGAAAGTTTTGTCAGTATTCCTGTATTATGCCATACATTTTTATATATTTTTTGTAATGAATAATAACACCGGCAAAGGGGTGTCAACTAATTAAAACAGATGTATCTCATCTAATTTTTCTTGACAAATTCTTAGAGACAAGTTTCTTGGTACGTCTTTATTAATAAATATATATTTTACCACTAATGTTTCAAGTCTATTATGCCATTTTGATTTATTCCAGCGCCGGGAAAAGTTTTTTGAACTTTTTTAAAAATTACAGCATATTATTGATTGATTGACTATAGGTATATTGTCATAATACATGCTTATGAAATAATCATAAACTGTGTTATTGTTGCAATCATACTGAATTTGCTAGAAGCT
>JAVFBZ010040488.1:0-10653 GCA_032466195.1 Katharina tunicata
ATGATGTTTGATTTCATTTCTACACTTCCAGATTGTCCATTTTAACTCACTAACCATGTAAATTAACAAGTTATTACCCAAGCTCATTATTTTCCTTACTCATTAGTTTAAGGCATAGTGCTCAAGTACCAGATAGTGAGTCAATATTACATTTGTGCTTGTCTCAGGCTTCAGACCTAATGTGGTCATAGTAAACCAATATGATCTCGCGAGATCTCCTATGTATGACGGTCTAGAGAATCTGTGTAATGTTCTAGTTCCAGACTGGATGTTATGGCCTCTCGTTGCTGTTATATATCAAACCCATCCAGTCAAGAGACACATACCTGGAGGCTAAAATCACACTAAAGACTTTACTTGTTTGCTCTGGACAAGCTAGGGTTTCTTTCTGATATAAATAATTTAAAAAATTGCTTCTAGAAAATATGGTTTATTTTTTCGGTATAAGACACTTGGCGCTATTAACTTGTGGAATGTAAGATCACTATCGGTATAGTCAATAAAATAAGTCGTACAGACAAGGTGTAAGTTTTGCAAGTGTTTTAAAACTAATATTAATTTTTAAGGTTAAGGTGGGGCAGATCACATCAACCGAGGAATCCCGCTAAAGTAGGCGGGTCCCCCCCAAATAAATTCCTCAGGAAGAATGCTTCTGGAGCCTGGCGTTACCCAAGCTGATTATTTTCCTTACTCATTAGTTTAAGGCATGGTTGTCAAATACCGGATAGTGAGTCAATAGTTATTGTGTGCTTGTCTCAGGCTTCAGTCCTAATGTGGTAATAGTAAACCAATTTGATCTCGCGAGATCTCCTATCTATGACGAGGACAGGATAGATCTTTTAGGCCTCGTGGAGACATGTTGGAAAGGGTCAGTAATGTCAGGTAATCCACATGGTACGGCCCATATTTTCTACCGAGCTTTCCTCGTATGATTAAATATATCTTGTGTGAGACACATTTTTGAAAATTATTCCCATTCAAGATTATAGCTCAATAAGGCAATCTTTGAACCCCAAAAATCAGGCGGATAACATGTCCCCCACGAGGCCTCAGAGGTCTGATTCGTTTTCTTCATACATACACTGAAGGAGATCTCGCGTGATCTGATCGACTAGTAAATATAAAACTAATATTACTTTTTAAGGTTTGGATCGGGCAGATCACACCAACCGAGGCATCCCGCTAAAGCAGGCGGGTCACCCCAGGACAACCTGTACCCCTCAATAAATTCCTTCTCCAAGAAATTTATGAGTAAGCTTATTACAAATACGGTCTAAACTTTCATCATTTAGTCGTAAACCAAGAAGGCGATTGTCTTCTGGGAACATAAACATATTTTTTGTTCGGAGTAAAATATATCATTGTTCAAAGTTGAACAACATTTTTTTAATTTCTAACAAGCACACAACTGTATAAGAATCGAGAGAAACTCAGAAGAAGGAGGGAAGGTTGGTTTATATTTAGGATTTATTTTTCCATCCTAAGTTGATGTTATGATATTAACATGTTATATGATTTACTGATAAAAACAGAACAAGACAGACATGTACTATCTATACCACCATCACTTTATTGTTATAATTTTCTCTTATTCCATACAACATTGTTTTTTCTTGCAGTTATTAACATGATACATGTATGCGACTTATCGTGTAACAATTGAATGTAAGCGTAGGTTTTGTTTCTGTCATGAGTCAAGTTCCATTTAAGTTCTATTTAAGATTTAAGTGAGAATACTTGCAGAATACATTTATTTACCAATAAAGTCAAAATTTACATAAAGGGTTTGAAGCATCACAAGACAACAGACCCGGGGGAAAAGAACGGATTGGTTCTGCGTTCAGTTTTGTAATTTACAAGTAACTCATCCGCTGTCCGATTAAATGTGACGCTCTAAGAAATTAACAAGAACTTCAGAACAAGCTCAAGGATTTCCAGGAATCACAAAGTTGTCTGACTAGTCTATCGATGGTGGAGTTCAGGTACTAGGGATTCGACCTTGCATACAAAATACAAAAAAAACTATACTTTAGATACTGGTAGAATACCAGGCAACGCAACCTGGTAATATAAACAAAATACTCTGTAGTATGACATTAAACACAATAAACAAGTAAAAATAATTATGCCAACGTCAGAACTTTATCTGCCACCCATAGCAAGAAATGTAAATGGACAAATTTACTTAAAATTCACTTTATTATTTAAAATTAATCTCCATGAATTCCCAATCCAACATATTTTAACTGAGGTCCGTGTTGCAACAATAACAATCCGAACACCAACACGGATCTCATTAATGATATAGCTTAACCATATTCACTTATCATCAGCATGAAGCACTTGTCAAGTCTGGAGGCCACTAGAACCACCATTCAGCTCTGTCAATGTTAGATAATATTCAAAGAAAGCAGGAAGACAGCAGTGGTATCTGCATGGCTATGGATATGTGTTACTCGATGTGTTAGATGATTTTATTTAACAGAGTAACCTTTGAGATCCACAAAGCGGTTTGCTTGTCTTGATCGGAGAGTACTCATTGTTAAAGGACTTCAGCTAATAGATTACATTAGACTGAGTATAACACTGATAAGAAAGATATCTGCAGAGTTTGGAGATCGTGAATGCCCAATTCAACATATTGTAAGTGATAGTCTTTGGTCCGTGTTGCAACAATAACAACCCCAACACCAACACGGACCTCATCAATGGTGTAGCTAAGCCATATTCACTTATCAGTAGCGTGAAGCACTCGTTAAGTCTGGAGGACAAGGATCGCCATTCAGCTCTGTCAAGGTTAGATAATATTCAAAGGATGCAGGGTCTTTATTTTCTATAACATATCATGGATACATTTTAACAGTTAGTCTTAGAGTCACTCTAAATGACAGCATACCTATGCAGATGTGTTACTTGATATGCTAGATGATGTTATTAAACAGAGTAACCTTTGAGACCCAGATTGGTATAAAGTATATTTGAAACTGATCGTCGCATCGATTGACTGATGAAGAATCGAGGCGCCGAATGCCCCAAGGGCTTCCAGAACTAAATACGAAATAACCATGAATACTATGGCGATTTTCTGGAATTGCAGTGCTCGGAATAAATACTGCCAACAGTTAATCCCGGGGTCTAAGTGGCCAGTAAACAATCGGCTTTAATTAATCCCACCGCTGCCAAACTTACATTCGGTCGGATTAAAAAGGGACTAATTCCAGCTCAACAAGAACTATCTATTGAGTAGGTCCTTCATTTCAATGTTCACGAGCAGTCGCTCCATCAGCTTTTGTCCATTGGTTAGTGGCATCTGTGCGACACCGTGGAATAAATTTGTTCGGGAAATGGTGGAATTGATAAATCGTGCCACAGGGCACCAGCCTTCTACGGTTCAGTTTATTTATCGATTATACGGTACCCGCGATTAGGCGATGGATAAAAATAGACATTAAGTTTGCCAGAAATCTAGAGGTTGCCACCCAAAGTTAGTCAATACAGTTATAAAACTCTGTCTAGGCTGTTAGATCATTACATGACAACGTTTACTGTGGACATATGTTATTTAAGCTACCATGTGTAACTTTAATCTAAATAGACCGAAGTATTAATTTAAAAATTACGAAACTGTCAGAAAGCCGCGTTCTAATAAACAGGCCTGTGTATACCTCGATATGTCACCGTTTATGTTTTCATGTCACATACATTTTGTGTAGCGTCTGGTTATGCCGAACAGTGATGATGATGTATAGAAATAATGGCATGTTCCAGTCCCACATGAGAACTGATATGCTGCTGAACAGTGATTTGTTTTCAAGTTTATAAAAGAGTTTTCATTCCAAACCAATGTGTGAAGAAAGAGTATATACATATAAGTAGATAAGAGTCTGCCCTCTATGTAGGTCATCACGCTGATGTCTGTTACCTGCTTTATGTAACAGATAATGTATAAAAATGCGTTCTGTTTTGAACAAACACTTTTTTTTACTTTTAATCAAATCGTTTAATGTTACCATCTCATTGCTTTGACCTGCTAGCCAAAATTCATTTTGACACTTAATATTAAGACAATGAGATGTTCCGTCTCCCCGAATGTCAAATGGTGAAACAGTTTCTGCAAAATACAAACTTCTCTTTTGTTCAAACACGAAAAATTCATAAAAGACTCAGTGGCAAATCCACTATTTATTGCAAAGAGTAATATTTTAATGCTGTTCAGCTAATATTTCAACCCCATGATTGTACATTTTAACTCTAATCACCAATTACATTTAATACTATTTGTGTTGAGATAAAATTTAGAATCGTGTAAAAAGTATAACTGTCTCTAGTTTAGGAAAAAAGGACTCTAAAGGTTTTGCAATAGTAGAATCACATTTGACAAACATGCATACTAAAACATATAAATAATCAATCTATTGCATTTAATACTATTCGTGTTCAGATGACAGTTTGAATCGTGTACAAAGTAGAACAGCTTTTAGTTCAGATAAAAAAGGACTCCAAGCGTTTTGGAATAGTAGAACCACATTTAGTGTCTTAGACTTTTTAAACTGTATACCTGTCCACTCCGTCGAACAACAACAACAATAACACGGATAACATCTTGTGAACAGAGCGATCCTGTATATATATCATAGATACATCTTTATTCAGATCTGACCTGGACGATCACTTGTTTGTGGTTCTCACGTCTAACACGTTCAAATGGATTACAAATCCCTTGTGAGTATTTAAAGTATTTTCTAATTAAATTTGCATGGAAGGGATGAGGGATTCATCACGTCTGACTCACAGTGCTACTTAATACTTATTCACTTGATGGCGTTAATCACGCGAGACTTCACTAAAACATGAATCCTGTCTAGCGCTTAAAGTATTCGGGTTTAATGTACGTGATGCGGGTTCACTTTGCATTCAGCCAGTTAATGATGATTCGTTAGGCTGTCTGTGCACAAACTTGTAGCCATGAAGTAACACATTACCATATCCAAGTTTAAAATGTTTAGGAATTTGAGAAAGATTAAATGTCTCGTATCTTAATTTTTGTTTCTGAAACTGTTGGATCTCTTAGATGAGGAGAGACTGTTAGGTCATTACGAACACAGGTACATTCTGTGAAATATATATATAGCTCAGAGAGAGAGAGTGAGGAAGTGTTCCAGTCTATGGCTCGCTACACGGTCTTCATGGCTGTCATTTGTCAGAGGGATATCAGAAGAAAGTCTTCCGGCGTCTGCTGGACCAATTATTGACGTCACCCACGTATGCTCGAAACTTGAAAACATCAACAAAACAGAAGTGTATGATTCGTAAATTCGGTTTATATTTATTGTGCCAGATCTTAGTAAGATAATGTAACTAACCCAGTAATGTAAGCGTAACGACTTATACAAATATGTTTAAAAAAAAAACTAACCCAGTAGCATTGATATGGCATTATTAAGTGTGACCTGTCTGTGATAAATCTAATTCTGATGAATATTTTGATAATAAATATATAGTCAGTTGTTCATACTATGTGGTAATGCAGAGGAAGTGCTCTGGGATGTAAATAGAGACGATATGAAAAGAGACACTATGCCAATGTTAACTTACGGGCCGGTATTAAATGAAGTGCAGCATTGCCGTTCAGAAAATGTCACAACTATAATGGACAGAAAGTGTTTCCAGAAAAAATGGTATAATACGGGTGTTATGTTTCCATAAAAGGATGGACAAACCAAGGAGAAGTAAGAGAAGGCGGACAGCCAGTTGGGGGAGCCAGTCGTTCCACCGATCAATTTACAGTTATATAAAAATAAGAGAAACTCCGAATCAACATGACTTCCATCAACGCAATGTCGTTAATTCTTTATAGCATTGGAGTCCTGTATGTCTTTATATTTTAATATTTAATAGTAGAAAAAATATTCATCGTAACTGAGGCTGCATTTGTGATCAGTTTGTCTATATCATTATCCTATAGTAGTGTTTGCTTTGAAGATTCTAATCTAAGTATATTGAACCATAATCGGTGGATCCACTGATGATTTTAGCATAATAGAGAAGAAAGGTGACTCAGAAAACACAAATTTTGTTCGTTCAATATTTCGACAAATTTCCTATTGGCTAGCGTTATGATCTATTGTTATCTTGTACCTGTATATATTTGTGTAGAATGACTACAGTTAGTATTCCTGAAGATGACATAAATAAAATTTGTCGAAATATTGAACGAACAAAATGAATGTTTTCGGAGTCGCTTTTCTCCTGTATTGAACCATTATTATGCGCAGAAAAGTCATACATCTTCAATAATACAGTAATCTTAACCATTCAAAATTATAGACAATATGTTAAAGAAAAGCGGTCAATTAGAGACCTTATTATTTGTACCAGCATGACTTCCTTGAATTAACTTCCTCTTTTCCTAAGGGACATAACGACAGAGTGTTATTGCATATTATAAGAAATCATTAAAACCTCGACTGAAACGTAACAACTGTTTTACGGTGAGACGTGCATCCAAGATAAGATACCTCTGGAGATTTATTTTATGTGGGTGATAAAGATAACTGACATTTCGTTCGAATCTTACAAATTGTCCCTAGCGATAAGTAATTATGCGAATCAGCTAGCAGAAATATATCCGGGGTTATCTAGTCTCACATTCAGAGAGCTCCTAGCAGATGTTCAGACAATAATTTATATGATAACATTCCCCAAGGTAATATTAATGTACACAAACGCCAACATCAAAACCTAATAGACCTATGGTTGACTTGGAGGTTAAGAACCACTACTATTTATCAAGTAATTTGCAAAGTTCACCCATTGAAAAACTTAATTATTTTTTTTAAATTGTGATACTTTGAAAGAAAGAGAGACATTTAGGCTTTGAAATTGTACAATATAAATATAGCATGTCGGATAACTTAATCACGTCTGGCTAACAGTGCTATTTAATTCTCGTTCAATTGATGACGTTAGCTAGATAAAGAACTACTTAATGAGGTTGCGTCTAAATTCAACACGGAAACCGAGGAACGGGCTGAAGATGTTTCAAATCAGTCAAAATCCATTTTTATTTTCATATTCCACAAATTTTCATATCCTCGATGCTCTACTGCGGAGACTTGTAAGGGGTGCACAAATCGTAATGATAGCCTCAGAGCTAATTCTGACACATATGTTAAACATAGAGCTTTATATTCTACTGAAACGCTTATTTTGAATTGATTACACGGTATTCGATAAAATTAAATTTCATCGCCGTCACGGGAACTTTGACGAGCATGGTGTCTATCCAATATCCATTTAGCTCTCTAGGCATAAATCTCACAAATCTACTATATTTTGAACAAAGATAATAGTACATTCGTATTAGATGGGATCCATCAGCTCAATAGCTTAGGGAGTCACCAGGTTTGTTCTTGTACTAAAACATGTTACTTGTGGCGCAGTTTCATAACACTATATTTGTGTTTGTTCGGAGGAAGTGTAATTGAGCACAACATAATGTTATAGATTGATAACAATATTGAAAGGTGTTTACAGTTAGCGATATGACGAATTGAACGCCTGTTAGGTGTGTTAACCCGAGAGCAGAAACAATACCTTGGTAGAATTATAAGAACAATTGTTATTTGGCCTGTAATGAGCTTTTACACTGCCGACTTATTTATAAAACTACACACATACACAAACACTCAATTCAACATGGCTGGAAAACATTCAATAACCTCTTATTCTTTAGAATTAGTATGATACGACTCCCCCTATAAGTTATTTGCTTAAAACTCTCCGTTAATATACCCACCTTACTTCCACAATCACCAGAATAATTACAAAAATAAACAGTTTAAATGCACTATTTAAGCGCTGAACAGAACAAAAAGGACGACCAACGTAACTGTTTTTAGAATACGGGTTAAGAGGATATTGTATTAGTGTAATAAACACGACAGGTGATATACTACAATATTTCTTGTAATGCATCTGCGTTTTGTATACCCGAAATCAAAGTAAATTGATATTAGACAGGAACTATTAGAGGGTCAATATGTTTGATCTTGTCAGAGAAATGTTAAATCCTGGCTATTGTTTATAAACTTGATGATTCGTGTGTTAATCTGGATAGCTTTATATGGGACAGAATCAACCTTTAATAACAGAGCACTTGCGATAAAGAATGGCATTAAGCCATATATTGTGATTACTCGAGAAAACAAGTTTGTCAACATAATGTTTGTCACTTAGTATATGATCGAGTTGGATAGCGATGTTGAAAAGCGTTGCAGTTAGTGTGGTACACGTAATGGCCACTTTACAGCTTTCTCAGTAACATTAAACTATAAAACAGTTCTTGTTTCCAACAATTAATTAAAATACATTTGTTTAAACTAATTTGTGTATATTTTAACGTATAGTAAGTAGTTCGTTTTAGTTACAACTGTTAGCCACCGGCTGTTTGGGTGGGAGCTTTTTATACCCTTATGCCCTTGGAGCTAATTAAGGGACACAAGGAAGCCTTGTGTTGTGGTGTGCTGTAATTTGTCCTCTTAAAGTCCCGTGTTAGCTTATGTATTGCAACTATTGTTGGGGTGGTTTCAGAGACTCATTGGACCGTCATATGAATGAAATATACATGAAGTGCGGCGTTGCACCCAATCAGACAAACCATATTTCCATTCGCAGTCAACGTTCTGGGCGACATGTCTTTGTAAAACTGAACCCAACCATTTTGTCCTGCTGGGGAAGAGGTTCATCAGCCATGGAATTACTAACAGCTGTGGGTTTAATACTGACATCAATTACTCTGATCCCACTTTTTGAAATAGCAGTTCAAAACTAAAGGATCTTTTTCGCCAGTTATCATTTCAAATTACAGTATATATCTTAACAAATTCTCACGTGCAGCAGAGACCGTGCTGTGGCCCACTTATTTGTGCAATGGTAACTGCCAGTTTCGGCAAAATGCCCGACATCAACCAACAGTTTCTATGCCGATCTTATCAATCTATCTAAATCTGTCTTCAAAGAAAGCCACCTTGCTATTATGTCCACGAAGTTATATATAATGTCTCACGTGACCTTCGTGTAGCATTTGCCAATGTTCAAGCCCAAACAAGGAACCTCTTAATGGTGAATTAGGACTGGAAAACGATAATACGGGAAATGCTTCAAAGCTAAGTACTGTTGCTTCGGTCCAGTAACAGTACGTTTATCTTCCTAAATGTCTCCAGCAAAATTGAAGTTCAACGAGCTAGTCTTAGCGACTTGGGAATTACTCACTGTACGAGAACAGCTTGCTAAAGGAAGTCACGTTTTGGATGTGGGAAATATAAAGAGCTATTCCAATCAGCACATTTAATTATATCTGGTCATGCGTAATTAGATTTACCGTTTAATCTTCAATGTGTCTTTATCTATGTTATGACTTAAATATCTATTAACTCCTTGATGGTATATTTGATGTCTTACATAACCGGCGTTTAGCTTTCAGCCAGGTCGAAACTGCATGGACGCTTAAAGGGTTTATTATAACTAGACGCGATAAACCTCGAAAGACTTCAAAGAAAACCATATTTCCGTAGACCAGGGAAATTACTTTCCTGTCAGTACTTAATATATTTTGTAATCTTTGTTCACAGTTGTTTGATAACAGTATGATGTCTTCGCCAGATGAACATATATCGTTAATGTAAACTGGGAAGTTCTGCTATGGGAAAACACAGTATCCTCCAGCTCTAGACAAGCACATAGACAAACTCCAATTAAGATATATCCCAACAACTCAAATCTGACAAAAAATACCATTTTGTCACATTTATAAAGCTTTTGAGCAGGCAGTGATTCGGTAAGCTGCAAACAAATTTTCGCAAGTATTGTAGTTGATATGGCGAAAATGGATCCATAAAGAGTCCAGTTGGGGTGTGCAAATTGTTCAAAGGATATTTAAATCAAACTTTTCTTCAAATTAAAATGAGATGAAGACTAAATTGGTCGTATATTAAGGATCCGACCACCCAATGCCAGATTGGATTCAAAAGCGAGATTAAATCTTAAGGGCTTGCAGCAACGATTGTGTCGGCCTTTTTATTTTTATTATCGATCAGTGTGGAATAGAATTATTTAATTCCACTACGGCAACAATTGGCAAAACACAGGTGAACAACAATATTCATGAATAGAGGCGTGATTCTGTGGTCATAATTTTTGTGTGCAAAAACCTAAATAACACAAATACAATAGAGAACATACAACGTTTTGTCCATTAAAATGAACGGGCCAAATTATAATGGTTGTTGTCCGGTTGCTTTTCAACGTTTTTCTTCCCTTTGGTAATAATGACATTTTCCCGGTTAAACATAATAAGCTTTAAAACTTAAGTAATACTGCGCAGGTGAGTATTAAAGTCAAAAGACTATCCTGAATTCGCGTCTATGGCCTATATGCAATACAGATTCATTAAAGTCAAAAGACATTTGACTGAATGGTCATCTGATGGAAAGACGGATGCCCTCTTAATGGGTGTGTCAGTTTAACCGATTATATTTTATAATAAGCGCCATTCCAATATCCTAAAATCTGCAGCATATCTAGAGAACAAACTTTTTACGAAATTGTGCATCCATATCGCTGAGGCAGATATTTGGGGGTCACCGGATAACC
>JAVFBZ010040499.1:0-10651 GCA_032466195.1 Katharina tunicata
TAATTACGATGTCAGAATCCTGTAAATGATATGAGCTAGCTCTATGCAGGGGATATGACGTCAAACTGTTATGCTATTGAGGTGCTAATTACGATGCCAGAGTCCTGTAATGATATGAGCTAGCTATATGCAGGGGATATGACGTCAAACTGTTATGCTATTGAGGTGCTAATTACGATGTCAGAGTCCTGTAAATGATATGAGCTAGCTGTATGCAGGGGATATTGTGTCGAACTGTTATGCTATCGAGGTGCTAATTACGATGTCCTCAAAGTATCAACATTCATCAGAAATAATTTTAACAAGACTGAACTTGGACATGGATATTCTAAGATATGGATGTATATCTGTTTTCTATTTAAAAGCTTAGCTTCACAGTTAAAGTTTCACTTTGTTCGAAATGATTTATCTTTGTTTAATTATAATTTCTTCAATTAAAAATAAAATAAGCACAACTCAAAATGGTTTAATTTTCAATTAGCTTTCAGACACTATCTCTATCCATAAGGCCAATATAACTCTCGGTAAGCCACCCTCATATTGTAGGTACATGACAGAGAAGCTAATAGCCTACGATGTCATGTAAGCAACTAAGCTGCGGTTTAAGTTTTAATTAACTATAAATAATCTTTGTTTTTATCCAAGTAAGAAAATTGGAAAAAACTGCTGCACTTGGTATGTGTCCTGGCATGGTTATAGGCCTATTTATGTTTCTTTTGTCCTTTTCTTTGAAGTTTCTTTGAAGTCCTCTGTCAATTTAAGTCATTTTAACATTGGTTGACGAGCCTAGTCTGTTGCCAGTGTCGTTGACGTTTGTTTCCTTCGCCCATGGGGCTGGCTCGTTTTTTGCCACCTTCAAGTAATCACACAGGTGACTACCTGCCCAGGACGTAGAAATGAAACATAAGATCAGAGAAAATCCGAACAAATAACAGCACTCATATATGTTAATAAAAAATCGCTGTCACTTTGACAGACAATTTATACTTTCAGTATATATCAGATTTTTTAAAAATCGCCATTCTGTATTTCTTTTCTTTTTGTGCGTCTTCACATGCGTGAGAGAAGTAGTTAGGTTTGAGTTGTCAGCAAACTGTGTTGATCGAACACTTTGCTTACTTTTGTTTAAGATTTCACATAGGCCTAATTACGTTTTCTAATTGGCTTGACTTGTAGGAAATAAAGAGGGTCATATTAGAGGACATCCTACAACATGGGCGGGGTGCTGGATTAACGTCACTTGAGCAGGTATAGGAACACAGACTAGAGGCAAACACAAATTATATAATTTCACATCATGTTAATCCGCGTCAGTCGGAGAAAGTGATGTTCTGAAGGGATTCTGCTTTAAATCCATGTATGTTATATACAAATAAAAACGACATTATTATTCACACACACTTGGCTTAGCAGTACTACCATGTGTGTATTCACTGTTCTCCTAGCCTTCGTCAAATATAGCTTCAGTTCTTTTTCCTATTATGTTAACGCATTGTCTTTTCAAACCTCAAGATTTCCATTTAAATTCAATCCTCGCCTTTTTTTTTTATTAATTGCAGATAAAGGACATTCACCTGTCGTCGAATCTGTTTACCTTAGAAGATGGTCTTGTGACACCAACGTTCAAAAACAAAAGAGCCGCCCTAAGAAAATGGTTTGCTGAGGAATTCATTCAGATGTATAAGAGTATTCAATCTTAAACGAAACACCATGGCAGACACAGATCAACAGCTTCATGTTCATATTTGATTTTGCGTCATTACAAATTCATAGCACGATGTTTGTATAGTTCGTGTTGACGGGTGCATATTCATAACACAATTTTGTTTATAATTCGCGTTGACGGGGGCAAATGCATAACACGATTTTTGTATACTCCGTGTTGACGAGAGTAAATTAATAACACGATGTTTGTATAGTTCGTGTTGACGGGTGCATATTCATAACACGATTTTGTTTATAATTCGCGTTGACGGGTGCATATTCATAACACGATGTTTGTATAGTTCGCGGGAGCAAATTCATAACACGACTTTTGTATATTTCCTGTTGACGAGAGCAAATTTATAACACGATGTTTGTATACTTCGTGTTGACGAGAGTAAATTCATAACACGATGTTTGTATAGTTCGCGTTGACGGGTGCATATTCATAACACGATGTTTGTATAGTTCGCGGGAGCAAATTCATAACACGACTTTTGTATATTTCCTGTTGACGAGAGCAAATTTATAACACGATGTTTGTATAGTTCGTGTTGAAGGGTGCATATTCATAACACGATTTTTTATAGTTCGTGTTGACTGGTGCAAATTCATAGCACGATGTTTGTATAGTTCGTGTTGACTGGTGCATATTCATAACACGATTTTTTAATAGTTCGTGTTGACTGGTGCAAATTCATAGCACGATGTTTGTATAGTTCGTGTTGACTGGAGCAAATTCATAACACGATGTTTGTACAGTTCGTGTTGACGGGAGCATTTTGTAACACAGTTCTGCATGTTGATATTATTTCACCAATATATAAATTCAGATCAGTATTTGTTGTTAATTCCTATAAAGTATTTAGTCAACATTAACAACTGATGACCTACAAACAAACAAAGATGGCTCCCTAATCATACATTTTATATTCGTGCTGTAATGTTTCACGCATTTATATTTTGCTAATTCTTACTCTTTAATTGTTTACAAAAATATATATTTTGACAAATATGTTGAATAAATATAATAATGCTACATGGTGTTCTTTTTACTTATCACCCATCGTCGATAGCTTTACAAGATGAGAAGGGCCTATACATGTATCTGACTCACATGGCAGATGGGCGAAATATCTTAGGGTATGACGTAAAAGGCTAAGCATACAATATTTTATGTGGTTCATTTTGTGTTTTCGGTGGTACACAAATACCCAGGCATTTCCATTTTAACAAACCCATTCATTTATATGAAGCCATGAGTTGCTTGTTAACATTGTTACCGTTTCATTCAAGAAAGGGTTTAATAATAAAGACAGTATGTTGAATTGCGGATAAACGATGTTATATTTATGTCTAGTAATTTTGATATATGGCTACAGCGTGTGTACACGCACAAGATGTTATATGTTGTACTCGCAGAATGGCCAATTTATAAACCCTAGAGATATTGTGATAAGAAAATGTAATCAGCTCAATGTATATAATTTTAATAACCCACTGCGCATATCATACAGTCGACGTCACCCTATCTCTTATGACGTGGGCGATGGAAACAATGCCGTCTACACTACTGAATACGAGATTTCACACTTCTAGTTAATGGACTGATAGTACGTACATTGTAGGCCTATATAACATTCAATACCATGCTGCTACGTTATATGCTGAGCATACCCACTTCTTGATACCCCTTCATGTGTAGACAGCATAGACGCAGTGTGTATACAGCATAGATACAGTATTGAAAATATATCGACTTATTACCACTCCGAAAATCCAACGTAGCAAATCATGAAAGTATATATAGAAAGAGTGACAAATTGAGAGAAGATAAGTTGTCACAGATTCAATTTGAAGTCTGTAAAAGGAAGAAACAACTTGATCAAATCGTGAAGCAGTTCTATATAATAAACTGTAAACTTACTCGCTACAAACAACACCCACAGACAACTTTTAGTTGAACACAGAAGGCCAGTCAATACCTTTGAGTCAAAGATTGGACGGTAGGTAGAAGGATTTGATTCTCTATTTTAGAATGCCCTCGACGCCTGATAGAGCTGGGACTTTGCTTGGGTGAACCACCGCTTATTCTGTATAGTGGAGGGCGTGGCTAAGCCGTGGGCAGTTGGTGTTTGATGTACATACGTTATCGACAGCTACACTGCAGACCTGAGTTCAACAAAATGTACAGGAAGTAATATGCCAAATATGCGCAATGCTGTTCATGTAAAGCATTCTACATGAAATTATGCGCAAGTTAATTTTTTGCTTCTACGCCATCTGCCTATCTAGTTGACATTCGATATGCTTCTAAACGAACATTATTGGGGAAGTACTGACAGATCAAAAGCGCGCCATCATCTTCCATGTTTATATTCATAGTTTCAACTGAGAGGAGTGAAATTTGTCGTACACGCTGGTACATCATGAAGAATTTAGTATGTGAAATGACATCAGTGTCCAAATGGTGGTGGTTGAGAAATGCAAAGTGGAACATCTGAAAAATTGCCCATTCAAAATACATTATAAAAATGGGAAAACTTCCTAAATTGACGATATTTGCTGCAATATTGTGATAGTCTCAGTAACAAGGCTGCTATGTGTAAAACAATAAGAACGTTGTCTTTCTGTCAGTATGTGTTAATTTAGCGTACAACAAGTAAAGTGCATAAAAATAGCAATTGTGTAGGAATGAGATGCAGCTTTTTCCGCCGGGCTGGGTTTGTATACCAGGAAGTTATTTTTAGACTCCCTGTTGTATACACTGCGGCGGTCAGCATTGTGTGTGTTGTGTTCACTCGAAGAGTGGCGGAGTCAGGAGGTTGAGATTTTAAATGCTGCAATTCGGTTTCCTTATCATTACTATCTTTTCAATTTCATAGGGAAATGAAATATTTTTTGTGTCGTTTAAAAGTGACCGTTAACAGTATTTTCGTTATTTGGGATAACACTCTCTGACACTGAAAAGATTCTAGTTAAAAAAATTGTGCAGGCTGAGAACCTTGCGGGAATCGAACCCACGACCCTCAGAGTCAGGCACCGAGTCGCCAGCAGTAAATTCCGGCCACGTAAACCACTCAGCCGGATAGCTGAAGGTCGGATAGCTGAGTGGTTTAGGTCAATAGCTTTAGAAGAAAGCCGACGTAGTTATTTTTCGGAGGCTCCATCAGAAGGGAAATCATACCGAGGTAACAAGTACACCAATGATTACATGATTTACAAGCGTGTCAAATAAACACAAAATCAACAAAAGGCAATCGACCACATATAACATTTTGTGTCTTTTTCTCAAAATAAATGTAATAATGATACAAATCTTGTATCGTTTTTATTTGCATATCTTGCCAATGGAACAACATACATGGTTATGATCATGGATAGAGCTTGCCCAAGAGGCTTATTAATGAAGTGTCTGACGCTAATTTATCATGAGTAAATATATTATATATGTAGCCTATACTTTGCCATTAAACAGTATCAGTGGAATTTATGAAATTCTGCTTTCAAAATACGGAATGTACATTTGATCGGAAAAATTAATCTAGACTGTCAACAATTCTATTTGTGGCTTAGTTAAGCCTTTTTGTCTTCAAACAGAACGGAGTGGTATAGCCTCTCATACCCAGTTTTCACAGCTGATAGTTGAGGTGAGTTAATCAGTCTAAGCGTTGTTACTACTGACCGATTCAGTTGTCCCCCTTTACGTTCAGCTATGATTGGCTGAACCGCTGATCAACCAAAAGCCGAGTCTGATGAGCTTCGGCGGTAACCAATGTTGAACCTTTAATATCCGCCAGTGTCCATTACTTAAAAAATGTAATATAAGGCCTACTGATATACTACTCAGTACTACATTTAGCCATTATATTGGTCATGTAAGAAACCATGGCATTCGTATGTGGCACTCTTTTAAAAGGCTGTAGATGTATAATTATGTGAATCCAAAATAGTATGTAGTCTCTTATGGCCTTACTCGTCTTGTCGCGTAGGTAACTCAAGCTATAACCATACTAAATAGTGAGATAGCTCTACCTGTCTACGCCACAAGGTAGATCAACTCCAGCGAATCGCGTACGTTTATGGAGCAGATTAAGTCACGAGTTTAATGTGACCCACTATTGACGAGAACAGTGTTAATAGTTATAGATTAGCCAGACTTGTATAATCCTGTCTGAAATAGCCGGATACTTCATTGTCATGATCATTTACCGACCTTGAGCTAACCCATCCGTGTCAGGCAGACATTAAGGAAGCCGTACGGGACAACGCTTCGACCAGTAACTGTTCTGCAGTGTTTAGACGAGGTTAGAGGAAGCTGAGGTCGAACATTCCACGATGGAAGCCAGCGGGTGTTCGCGGATGTTACACCAGCTGGGTACATGGTCCAGAGGACAAGCTATGTTACTTATTTTAACAGTGTCACTGAAAACCCGTGTCACCGCCTTCAGACAACGGCTCTTATCGTCTGTTGTTGTTCTGTATGTTTGTGATCAGCTCCGGACCGTAAAAAGACGGCTGAAGAATGTACCATTCATTAATAAGTTAATTACAGCGTTTAACTTCATCACCAGAAAGATTTGGAGAATCATTGTTGTAATATTCTACTTCCTTAGGCCGCTGTTAGGTTATTTAACCTTAGCTCTTCTCAGTGGATCATTACTACTTAACGTATATGGCTTCAGCACACCATGGTGGATCTTCATTGAGGACTATAATGATTCCGAACCATGTTATCATGTTCTGGGGCTGTGGGATACCTGTATTTTGAATGTCCTCAGATTTATTCATTTATGCGAGCCCAGCAGTCGAATAGAACATGAACATGCGCCCAGTAGCTATGTGAATTCCTGCGGAAAACGTTCTCTAAACGGAATCAGTAAGGGAATTCTTGATAGGCATCATCATTGATGTTTTCAGTGTTTCAATATATGTTCGCACATGCACGTAACTCCGTGTTACCCACTGAGAGTAGGCACGAGTTAGCTCATTGTGCTGACAGACGTTAGAAATGTCTTGATTGGATACAGTATGTAATTGTCTATTTACACTCGTGTTGTTCCTCTCTGTATAATGAATTATTAATGGGGGTACCCAAATTAACACTGCTCAATGTCATCAACCCAGCCATCGATTTACCTTTCTGGAAACGTTTTAATTTTGTCCCGCTGGTTTCTATTTTCATTATCTAGCGAACATAATAGTATAGAAATACTAAATGTAAAAAATAATGACCTTTCTATGTGGTGTTTCTTTCATTATATACAATTGGTTATAGTTCTTCCGTCATCGATTTGAAACCCTATACTTACAGGTTTAGCATCGGTACGGTTTCTAGAGACTTTGGGCGTGATACTGGCAACACTTGCAGAGATATTTATGTTACAACATTTTCTATCACAGCCTAGATCGATGGTTAAGACATTGTGCCAGCATTTACCGTTAGCATTGTGCTTGTTAGCCGCAGGTAAGGGGCTAGTAGTATTTCATATATTCTCTCGGTATACCTTTGTCGATAAAAAAAAACATTTTATTTAAATGCTGAGGGGCCGCACCTTGGCTCCGTGGTTAAGCGTTGGACTACTGATCTACCTTAACTGTACCCGGAATGGGTTCCATCCCCCCTGTGGACCTTATAAGGTATATAAGGGAAGTTTTCCAGTGGCTGCGGAGTTCTCGGGGTGGGTTTTACAAGTATAGGTGAAATACTCTTGAGAACGACGTTAAACAGCAATCAAACAAACAAATTATTTGAATGCTCGCTGAGAGTTTAAAAACTAAATAAGTTGGTGAACATGTGCTGCCGAACATATATTTTACACAGATAGCTGTTAATTTCAGAAATCGTTTCCAAGTGCATGGTGGTATTTTGTAAACAGTCCATGAGACGAGGTTTAAACGTTTTAGCTAACAAGCGACGTATTCACTTGAAATCAGTATTTGCTCACCAGTGTCAGTTTGTAAACACCACTCACGGCACGAATATAGGCCTATGATATTTTTTAAAAAGATCAAGTGAGGTAGTAGTAAGACCTATATTGTTTACATATCTTCTAGTAAGGATATTCACAATTTGATTTTTGGTTGCAGGTTCTGTCACCCTAGCTGGTATCTATGTGTGTCAGAAAGAGATCGAGCTGAACGCCAGGTCCGATGATTCGATGCATATGGAATGGTCTCTCTACGCATCTGGAACAGCCGGGTATCTGTATATAGTGACTGCTGTACTGGCGGTTCTCCTATGAATAGAACCGAGTCATCTATCCTCAAAGATCTGTAAAAACCCTGAATCGAAATCCAGTGCGATCCCTATATTTATTGCAATCTCTAGGTTAAATGACGTTAAGTGTGATCCCTATGTTAAGTCTTCACCAAACGGAATTTTTAACAAAACACACAAAAGCTCAAATCGATTCAATTTAAGAATTTCTTAATTTAGGTTAATTTTAGGTCTTTTGGCCAATTTCGAAATTTTGAGACGGTTGTAAATTATAACTGCATACACACATTGGCGTTTCCTATTTCGCTGTATTGTTTAGGTTTCTTCTCAAATTCCACTGTTGTGAGAGTCTGTCCTATGAAATTTCCATTTTTTTATTTTCATCCTTAGTCACTTAAGTATTAAGCTGTTGATGTATTGACTTTTGTTATACAATATTGTTCAGTTTTAATCCCAAGTAAATCTCGAGTCGAATTGCTTGCATAGTGCAATTTACACAGAATAAGTATATATTATGCCTTTTTATATATTTTTTATTGACTTGATCGAATAACTCTCATTATCTACAATCCATAACAGCATAGAAGATGAAGCTGGACCTGTCTCTTTCGCCATAATGGCTTTAAATTTGGACGCGTTTTAATGTTTATGGCTAGCACCTTAGAATAATTGCCAACAGTTACAGTATTTTGCGATTTTATTAGATGAATGTCATGTATTACAATCAAAGCTGGTCATAATATTGACGGCTGCTGTCTCGCAAGAGCATCGCCAGATAGAGGTTTGCAGAATGAACAAACCACCATTCTCTGGCACCAGCTTCATAAGATGAGAATCTCAACTCTACCCAAAATGTCATTTAAATAAGCATGTGATTTACTCTGGACCTGTCAGTCTTGTAGACGGTGCGATTGCAATAAATTATTATTATTATTATTACTATTAGTATTGCTGATTATAAAATTATGGTGCAAGCTCTGAGAATAAACAAAGATAGTCACAGTACTTCTGAGAAACTCTGGTATTACCTGTGTTTATTTGTTAATAGAATATATAGTCATATAGATATATTTTAAGAAAGGCTAGCAGTATTTACTTAAAAAAAAGGCCAACCGTCA
Source organism: Katharina tunicata (assembly GCA_032466195.1). Classification (NCBI taxonomy): domain Eukaryota; kingdom Metazoa; phylum Mollusca; class Polyplacophora; order Chitonida; family Mopaliidae; genus Katharina; species Katharina tunicata. Next base: position 9,043 of record JAVFBZ010040499.1, read on the forward strand.
AGTCTGTTTATATAAACAGTTTGAAAACTATAAACGTTATTGGCATAACGTTACGACAGATTTTTAAGTCATTAAGTTTAGTAAATCCATAAAGTTATTTTAGACAATCTAACATATAAAGGTATAAAGCGTAAATCTATGTCGTTTCTAGAGATTCGTTATATGTTATATTTACTTGGACCTATGGCCTTTTTAAAGATAAAATGTGCAAATGTAAAAGGTCCGTGTACTTTTTGACAATTATTCTTCCAGCTTTTGATTTTGAAAGCTGAACAGATGGAAAGCATGACATGTCTGCTTACTTCGAACTTCCGAAACAAACTTTGGAAAGCTGGAATAAGAAAAGCTCTATACCCTTTCCAGCTTCCAAGCTTTACAGCCCACAATCTCGTCCAGAATCTCATCTTTCATCTACAGTATTTGCGCGTATGAATAACTGAAGACGTTTTTATTACATGAACGCTTCCAACTTCCAGCTTTAACCATTTTCCCATTTTACGACTTTAAATCTGGTTTACGGCAAATCTTGGTCACTGAAGGCCGTTGCAGTTTCTTTTACCTAATCCTAAGGCAATAAATTAAATTTCGAAAAGTTTATATACTTGTGTTATTGAAATAGGATATTTAATAAGCTGGAAGTAGGAAGCGTCTATACGGCTAATGACACAAAATTAAATAAATAACATTTGATATTTGTGTGTTATTGTATTAGGTTATTTAATAAACATTTCCAGGCATATAATTTTTATTATATGTTTTCTTGTTAAGTAAGCTAAAGACATAGATATTTTATTTGCATGGGACATAAAGCGATCTTAGATCTTTTGGGCCATGAAATTTGGATTTAGTAACGTATTAAAATATTATGTGAGATTTTAAGCCTCCACCCCAAAAGTTATAGTATGAAAATTACTTTCTGATAAACATTCATTTTTCCTTTTCGTTACTTTAATCATTATCAGGGCACTAAGGGTATGCCTACGTGCTCGGCCCCCACACCCTCCCCTCTCTCATATATAAATATATCATTTGACCGCTCTACTTTTTACGATATCCTCCAACAAATGTTATCCATTGTAGAGAAGCAGCCCATTTACATAAGATATCATAAAATACTAATAATTACTTTCAAAAGCAGTTATTTCTTGTGATTGTAACAAATTGTTTAAATGTGGCTCTTGATTGTATATGCCTTCATTTCGTTTTTTCCATTTGAGCTCCCATTTAGCCCTTTCTGTATGTTTTCTACAGTTTTAAAGATAGCAGGTTAATGCAATCACTATTTTTGACAGAGGTGAATTTGTGATTGTGGATTGACTTTTGAATTTTGTCAACATACATTTTTTTAATGTCAAATATCCTTTTGGGACCAGTTATTGGGGTCGAACTTCAAGCGTAACTTCAAGACGAAGATCGGGAGTTTCGCTCAATAAGCAACAATGGACTGAACAGACTTAACCACTTATATCAATATCCATAAATTACGTTTGTAGATAAATAATACATCATAACTGTGAGTCACTACAGTTAGAGTGCAAGGCCGCACCAATATCGAACACTACGTCGGTTACTTTCTGTATATAAATTAACGTAAGCATTCGTGTAAGGT
>JAVFBZ010040510.1:0-10651 GCA_032466195.1 Katharina tunicata
TTCTTATCAACTTACTGTTCAAATCCCAGCGTTATATCAACTTACAGATGATACTGCCGTGTACAAACCTCCTCTCCATTTCATTTATTATTCTCAACTAATTTAACATTTTTAACAGTTTATCTTAATGACGTTTTTCCTACGATCGAGTGTGCAGAAACTCGCTTGCTTGGCAAAGAAAACACCAATCTGACGTTGAGGGTAATTTATCTAGACTAATACAATAATAAGAAATTTAATATTCTTTCACTACAATATCGTCTCGAGAGGTAAAATCCTTGACGAACGAGTTTTGACAGTTAAACAATAACGACACTGGTGATACCAAGATTTGACCAAGTAATGACAATAACTGGAAGAAAAATAGTTATTGTCTATCATTCTAGACCAACTTTGTCAAATGGGCAAATATTATTTTTTAATAAACAAAGCTGAAATCAAGATTGATTAACGCAAAGTAGTTTAACGGAGTAATACATGACTTATTAGATACAGCACAAACTCCACCTACTTCAACCAGAATTCCGACAACGCCAAAGCTTAGTTGGTTGACCTTTGGAATGAGTCCCATTCACTGTACCCGGTATAGATTCGATTCGCCCTCTTAGCATTAATAGGTATATGAGGGAAGATCGCAGCGTGGTTTTGCGAGGTTTACCGCTGATTTTCCATCATACACCGGCAACGCAAAGTCATCAAATGAGTGAAAATGGATTGAGTTCGACGTAAAACACCGATTACACAAGTACATAATTTAATGGGCTATCATGCTTTTGTTCAAATGAAGGGACGCTTATTTATATCTCTAAAACATTTCCTTCCCACTGCCAGACAGGGGGGCTTAATTGTCAGTTTTATACTTTTTTTGTTCCTGGTTGGGTTCATTTGGATCTCTTTCTCCGGACATATTTGTGATTAAACCCACTATAGTGGAAGATCGACAAAAAATACTTGATTCATAATATAGAGTTATATTTCTGAGCTTTCAGAGGTAACCATCTCCATCCTCAGTCGACATCTTTTCTGCTCTAGTTAATAATTCAACATTGTAAAATCCAGATGGACAAAAGTGTTCTATAATTCTTAAGGATTCATCAAAGTTTGCTTGAGGTAGCGGACCTGAATATAAAACATACGTGTTTCATATTCTCTATAACAATGTTAACTTCCCATTGTCACATGCTCAGTTCGTGAACTGTGGCTTCCTAAGTTTCGATGTTTTTTCTGTATTTTAAGACTATATAAGCTGGTATGTACATACGTGTTTCTTATTCTGTTTAAAGGCATCTTGGTTGATGCTGCAACGTCCGGTTTACAAGATTTATTGTTTGCGCTATTCATCCATAATACCATTTGTCAAAATTATTTGCCTCTCGTTGTCTTAGCAAAGGTTATTACCAATAATTATGGCATTATGGTTTTTGAAGAGAGTCGGCGGAAGAAAGCGTGTTACAGTGTCATATTTCATTAGTTTCAGAATTATTTGAAAGTTGACTGATACAATACACTTCTCTTAAGTGGTGTATTATAAAAATAAAGAAGAAACGAAATTACCACTTTTCACTCAAAGTGATTAGTTAGTGATTGTATTTTACAAATGAATACTTGTCGCTGTATATTATAAACTTATTCCATAGATAAACGAGATTGACGACAATGGTTCGTACATATTCAATTTCAAGCGATTGGCGTATAATCTGAAGTATGGTAGTCCATATTTGACATTTAATGAAAGATGCATCAGAAATAACTCACTTTCAATGTCTGTTTTTTCCTAACCAGATTCAAAATCTCTTTTGGGTTAGAAGAAATATCTCCTAAACGACACATTATCATATCGATGATGTGAAATACATGTCAATTTTGTGTAATAAATCTGCAATTTTTTCAGGCAATTAGGGTTCTTTCGGAAGCGGAATTGAAACGAAAAGGCAACTAAAATTTCTATGAAATTTAAAACTAAAGCTATTTTTTTAGTTGATAGAGCAAAATAGCAAAAGAAAGGTTTTGACATTGTTTATGTTCTCGCTAATGACAGATTAATTCTGATTGCGGACATTTGAACTCAAACATCTGATGTGAGATACATGTTTTTAAGGATAATTAGTCTAAAGCCTTCACCAACAATTTAACGAAAACTGTTAAATCGATTTTTAGAGTGGTTTGAAGAATGGTTTTCGGAAGATATTAACTTCCAGTGTGTACGTTTTTAAACATTTTCTTTTTTAAGAATTACGATCATTTTTTTAATACAATTGGCCTTTAAGCTCAACCAATACATCATAATGGAATATCTAATTTTGCCACTACGGGAGTTATAAACATGCCCTACCTGTTAGCGACTTGTTGTCTGCTTTGTCGCCAACTTTTAAGGGGAAGAAAACATAAAAAACCCTCTTGGCCACACTCTTGGTCGACCATAACAAGTTGTTAAAAAAACTGCTATTACATTTTTTGAAGGATTATTCGTTTTCCACTGAAAGTGACTTAAATTGAACTACTGTAAGTAAGATGTGTGGTGGACTGTTTGTTTGTTTCTTTGATTGGTGTATAACGTCGTACTCAAGAGTATTTCATCTCCATGTATAGGACGTCTAAATTTGCGTTGGTGGAAAACCGGGAAGAAACCTCGTAAAAGCAACCCCGCGAACTTCTCAGCCACCAGAAAACTTCCCTTATATACGTAAGGTCCACAGGGCGGATCGAACATTTTACGGGTACAGTGAAGAGAGCTCGGTAGTCCAACGCTCAACCGCGGAGCCACGGTGTGGCCGTGGACTGTTTGGGATTTTTTTTTATGGATGCATTTATTTAAACTTACACAATGTACTTAAGTTCAAACCTGAAGCAAAACAGAAACAGTACCAATGTACAGAATAAAATTATATATATGAGCAGCAACACTTTTATATACATATACATACTTCAGTCACATGATAACAACAACAAACTAACAGTAGTTCAATTGAAGCGACTTTCCGTGAAGAACTTGTAATCCTACAAAAATGTAATAGCCGTTTTGTTAACAACTTGATAAGGTCTATAATTTGACATATTTGTTTTGGTGTCCTTTCCCTTTAACAGCCAAATAATTTCCGACTCGTTATATTAGCCAATCGAATGTTTCGATAGGCATGCTAGGGACGCTATCTTAATGAGCTACCAGATGATTGGATCGTAACCTGTATGATTTCTACCATACCTTCTGTTCGTTAGTGATTTATCATTTAGGAAAGTGAAATCGTTTGAAACGTTGACAGTAATTGACAGTAGGTGTTATTGATAGTATTGGCAACTGCCAATCACATTGATTTTTCCGCAAAAAAAGTGCGCTGGCGAATGAATCGTCTAAATGTTACTACCAACTTTTTAAAAATTTAGAAGAGAAAAAAAGTTGTCAGGGGCCGATTCAATTTGAAGTCTGTAAAAGGCAGAAAAAATAGTACAGTCGTGAAGCGGAACCTTATTATAAGCTAAATTTACCCGCTTCAAACATCACAGAGATATAACTTGAACAAGTCAAAGACTCGACGATATGACATGATTCTCTTTTACAATGCTTTAGACATTTACTAATTCAGCATCGCATTTTTGTGCTTTGATTTAGTCATAAAATTATCAGACCACTAACAAAAATAACAGGTAGCCCATAAATAATTAGATGCAGATGCAGAAAATAAAAAAAAGTTTAAAAATAAGACACATTAATTTATGAGAAAAGCAAGGTCATAAACTTTTAATATAACCAGATGACATGTGACTATTGTATTATTGCGTCTCAGCTCCACTTTCTAATAAATAAGGTAGAATGTAAGCTAAAATATCAAGTATTTAATCCTGAAACTGCTAAAAAAATTTCCAGTGTACAAAATTTTAAAAAAATTACACAATGACGCATGTGTTGCCCACGTGTTGACCTTTGGTGAATTTGTGTTGTAGTTTAGAAAGGAAAAACTTGTTCACGGGACAAACAATATAAGATTTAATATTGAGATTAATTGATTAATTGATTGGGGAGTAAGGTTACGTAAATATTATGGTTACATCACTCATATGACACTCTTGTAGACATATATTTAACTGTGCTTGTGATTTTACAATTAAGAATGTGAACGCGACAATCTAAAAAATGACGTCATATTTAGATTGATTTATTGTAGATTAACGCTGAATTTAAGGTTAAATCTCACTCATGGCGATAGCGTACGAGTCTAAATCGATGACAGAAACTATCCCCAACAACACAGGATTTTAAAAGACCCCACGGCAAAGGTAATTCATCTGCTCTTACTTTGTGATAAAAAAAATACTTTATACTTTATATAAACAAATACATATTCATACATCTTCAATAAAACTAGGGCCGGTGGTTGCAACGGAGCCTCTTATGACCTGGTGCTCCCTGAGCTAAGGGGCACCAGGATTTGTTTTAGTGTCTTGTTTTTGTCCTGTAAATAAACTATGCTGACCTTTTGTTCGCCATTGCAACATCATACAAAGAACAGCTAAAAATTAATGATCCACAGAATTTCATCATTTTCAAAATAATTGATTAATTTACATACTGTCATCAACCTAGCACTATGTGGTCAATTGTCAGCCAAAAAGATCCTCGCGTGACAATATCTTGCATTATAGTGTTTTGACAGTTTGACAGAATAAACCCTTTGGATCTTGTAGAGACATCAAAGCAAGCAGAATATAAATCCGGACAATTAAAACTACTGCGTCTTCCGATTTTGTTATCACCCGTCGGTCGTATTCGTCAGCTATCCATTGACAATTTGAAAATACGGATATTTGTGAGGTAGGTAGAAATGAAGAGAATTTAGTCTCGGACCATCAGCATAGTTCGAGCGCTGTTAGTCCCATGGTAGATCAATATATTGGTGAAAGAAGTTTGTAACCTTAGAGAGTGTACGTGGAAATTAAGATTGAATCACGCAGAGTCACCAACAAGACCTAGTACCAGAATTTCACTAAGTTTGATTTTTGTCCCAGCGGCTTTCCGGGAATCAGATTGATTGCTTTGGGCTCAAGTACCGTCAACTATAGAGCAATTTGTTCTATAAAAGCCAACACAGCAAAACAATTTTGTATCAAATATCAACAAAAAAAACTGTTTTTCCAGGCTTAAAAATGTACAACAATTGCTGGATCCATGTGTTTAACTTGGTTGAGCTAAATAATTCCATTTGAGCTATAATATTTCCCTCCAATTAATGAGCCTGCACTATGCGAACCAGTATGCAAACTTGGACTGATGAAGTTAGACATTTGAGTAAATGCTACCCTCTGGGAAAACTAAGATATTAAATCAAAGAGAGACACGACCAAGAAGCACCTTGTCAATAACTTTGATTCAGACAGCAGGGAATTTCAAGAAATTAATATTATCGATTTGACCCCATATACCAATATTCTAAGAACTAACCCATATTTCTTATCGACTGACTTCAAAGAACACGATAAGACATAAGAATAAACCTCTGAATAAATATACTACTGTAACACGTGGTCTTGTAGAAGGTTGGCTTTATCACTTTATCAATTTATCATTTGTAACCACATTTTTTCTGTTGTACGATATCCTGTCAAAACAACTTTGGAGAAACACACCTGACAAACAAACTCTCAAATCCTTCAGTCGATCATGCCTGAGTAGAGAGTAATACAAATATTGTGTCTATTCATATGTCATTTCTAGTCACAGTTTTGTGGCCGTATGCTATCGTGTTAAAGACAGTGTGGAGAAACACACTAACCCAACTAACAAATAAACGATCAGTATCTACAGTCGTGGCTTATAACTGAGTTCCGAAAATAATAAGATTTTTTTTGTTTCTATACATTTTATCATTCATTACAATAGTATTTCTGCCGTAAGATATCATCCCAAAACGACCGTGGAGAATGACGCACCTTACTAACCAACAAACGGTCAATATCTACAGTCGTGGCTTATAACTGAGTTCCGAAAATAATAAGATTTTTTTTGTTTCTATACATTTGTCATTCGTTACAATAGTATTTCTGCCGTAAGATATCATCTCAACACGACCGTGGAGAAACACATTTACTTAACAAACAGATAAACGATCAATATCTTCAGTCGTGGCTTATAACTGAGTTCCGAAAATAATAAGATTTTTTTTGTTTCTATACATTTATCATTCGTTACCATAGTATTTCTGCCGTAAGATATCATCCCAAAACGACCGTGGAGAAACACATTTACTTAACAAACAAATAAACGATCAATATCTCCAGTCGTGGCTTATAACTGAGTTCCAAAAATAAAAAGATTTTTTTTTTCTATAGATTTATTAATCGTAACCATAGTATTTCTGCCGTAAGATATCATCTCAAAACGACCGTGGAGAACGACGTACCTAACTAACAAACAAACGACCCATATCTACAGTCGTGGTTTATACCTGAGAGAATTAAGAAAGTCTATATTTTTTCACATGATCACATGAGACAGAAATCTTTCCGTTTGAGTGGCAATCTTAAATGGCCATGAATAAACCAGTGTTAACAGTTTTAGAAAAATAATCTCAGACAAATCTTTATGACATTTTGTTTTTCCACATCAACATAAGCGGGGTTTTTTTATATATGCATTACTCTTCAATATGCTCTCACATGTATTGCCATTCAGATAAGGTTATTTTACAGCTTTGTGGATTTCTGGCGAATGGATTGGTTCAAGTCTAGTAATAGCCAGTAGAAATCATGCAATAATCTGCATAAGTAAGGCCGGCTATTTTTCCTCGTATGCCTCAAGTAAAGCTTTTGATCTTGCCGGATTTATGACCTTATATGGAATGAGTTAAGATTTTGACTAGTGGATGGGGGCGGGCTAATAAACGTTTGTCTTGGTGTAGCGTCGGTACATCTAAGGGTGGCTCAGTTATGACAGCTGATTGACACATCCATTATATTATTCTGACAGAAAATTCAGTTTTTGTTTTTTATTTATTATAAAACTCTCCTTCAACCTACTGATTTAATGTTGGAATTATTGGAAAGCTTCTAACTTGTACTTGGTGACAAAAATATAAATTTTTCATGAGATTCTGCAATAGTGCAAAATTCAGAACTTTTGAGTGCATATGTTACTTTAATATTCACATGGTAATTTGAACGACACCAAATCCAAAATATATCTTACAATGCTGCCTTATCCGTGTCGAACTACGGTTTATTAGAGAAGTTTTCATTGGCTGACTTGGTTGTTTGTTTCTTTTTGTTTGGTTGATTGTGGTTTCACGCCATACTTAAGGTTATTGTACTCATATGACGGCATGTTGGCTTAATTTGTGACGAAAACCACCTTTTACTTCGCTGGCAACATAGAAAACATAACAATACATTTACAGGACAACACAGCAAATCAGCTTCTTGATGCGCACAGAGCACCACGGCAACACCCGCTGGCTGCATAGATTAGATAACCAGGTGGCTTCTTTCCGGTTTTCGACAAAACACCTTTATTTTAATTCAAAATGGTAACATGTAGCAAGCTTTCATTTTCTTTAAGCAGGTATAGGTTGGATAATCCTTGTAGATAAATAAGTGTATGTGTTTCATGTTTAACTCACGTGACAGAAATTGAAACTGATTTATTTAGGCTATTTGACCCAGTACTACCCTACAAAGTCTATTAAAAAAGATACCACCAAAAAGAAAATTATCTGTAAATTTGACGAACCACAGGGAATCAACATTATTGATTTTATGTCAAACAGTTATGCCTTGAAGAAAATAACCATAGTTCTGACTGTACCTTCTTACATACTAGTGGTATGGATTTACAGATGTTTCAATTAAGCATGATATGCCATCGTGAAGAATGTCAATGAATATTCCCACTTTCACTAATGGTCGTGTAGCTATTCTTGCAAAAGTTAACATTTGTAACCCCGGCTCTCTCTAGAAGGTACCACCCGTCTCCCGAAATCGAGGGTTCAGAGAGTACCAATCCAGCACATAAACGACAGAAAATAATTATCTCTCTACCATGAATGATCTTTAGCCAACAACATCACGCGATGGTCAATACATAATTCATGTTATTTCCTCTTGGCAGAAAATTGAACAGGAATTTGGACTTTTGATCAATTATGAAGTTCTGGGAAAATTGAGATTATATTAAAGAGACAATACCATTATTTTTTAAGCAAATTTTCTGTCTGTCTGTGTGCATGGTTTAAAGGAATCATGATTATTAGGTTTTAGTCACACAATGTCTGAAGAACCGAGCCATATTTTTAAAGGGATGACTGCATTGAACACTCTTTAAACACAGCCTTATGAATTAACAGATGTTACCGTCAACCTCGAATCATAGAAGTGAGGAACCATTTGAAAACCCACTTCGATAAAAGTATAATTGCTACGCATGGCAATGTTGAATGTTTAATTTCTCGCTTTTATCCATATATCTTTTGTTCCACAGTTTATCTTTAGTCCATATGCGTAAAAATTGAGCGTGGAGGAATACCCTCACTTAGGAAAGAATATTGCTAGTCATTGTAGATTTACCGGAGTTTATATTCTTTCACCATGACATTTCCACGAGAGATAGAACTCCTGTCATCTAAGTTTTGAAATTTTGTCAAAAACGAGGCTCTGGTTAACCCAAGATTGATACAAGCGAAATATCCAAAAGTGTCGTTTTAAATTCTGTACGATAAATTCAAATATGTTGTTGGTTTAAGTTATTCAATTTTAAAAAAAAGGAGAACACTGGTTACTCTACATGATAGAGTTGTCTGTTTGTGATTGGGTTTCCCGCATGCATTACTTAAGGTTATTTCAATAATATGACGGCGTGCCAACATAAAGGTTTAAAGAAACCACTCAAAACAACACTAGGACTGTAGAAGACATCCGCACACTACATTTACAGGATCGAAGAAAGGATACCACAACAAATCGGCTTCCTGATTAACTTGAATATTAGACTGTTGAGTCCCATTCAACAAAGACTCTGTAGGGTTAGCTCCCTTGTTATCTCTGTATATCTTGTCATCTCAAAGGAAGTTATCGGTCGTTACAGAGATCGAGAGTCGTTTTTACGACGTTTGTTTTACGATATTTCATTAGACACCAGTAAGTGATGCACAGTTTTCGGACAATTGAAATGCCTTTGAGAACGACCTTAAACACCAACCAAACAAAAACATTTAAAATCAAACACAGAGATGCTTAACTATTACTTAAATGCTCTAGACATTTATAATGAATGTATTTTTTTGCTCTATTCATTCTGGACACTTTATTCCGAATCGTGGTTATTAGTGTGTTTTTGCTGCCGTTCAATCCTTTGACTATACTATTTTTACCCACTTAAACCCGGCCCTAGTTAATAATTCATCATGACAAACAATGCACTTTAGAAAGAGAGAAAAATATGTTAGATTCCATCGCTCTAATCCTGAAAGTGCACTCACATGTTGTGATTTGTAGGAACTACTTTAGGGGATTGCCCAAATTAGCAGCTTTTTGATTGGTAGATATTTTTAGACAACAACTGACCAATCAAAGCACAGTAAACAGTAAAAAGCGGTTGTCGTTTCCACAAATGGTGCAGTGTGAATGCATCTCAATGGTGTTAGATAGCTGTTTGGTTAAGAAGGTATTCCTACAAATTGCATGAAACGCGGTAAATCAAATTTAAAGACTAAGTTGTCCTTTTTATAAATATTTCAGTCTATTAATTTCTTTGTCGTCTTCCTTTAGAAAAATAACATAGCTTTGTTCTTTTGTCATTAAACTCCACGGCAATATTGTAATGCAAACATTGTTTTGTTAACACCTGTTTCGCGTAAATCAACCAACCTGTAAATGAGGTAGACCCATCGGCTTGATCTTGAGTGACGAAATTGTAAGCATTTAAAACATTTGAACCAAACCTTTGTTACTGTGTTCGTTGTTCCTGAAAATTTTGAATTTTAATATCGTTTTTCATTTAATTAAGTATTTTGACAAACCTGATATCTGCAAGCACGTATCTGTATTCTTCATTCAAGCCTTCGGACTATAAACCCCATACCACCTTATATCGGGTTTTGTTGTTGGCACAAACTATCTCGTCTGCTATACAAATTGTCACAATTATTTGTTATACGTATAAAGCAAAGTATGTTACAAAGAGATTTATTTACAGAGAGCCACAAAGAGAAATCCCCGTACGCTGTCACATTTCATTGTCTTCTACATTATGAGTATGACAACTGGAATAATTGGATTAAATTCAAAGAAAATTAAATGTTGAAGATAAAAGTTTCTGAGGTTAAGCCCGCGAGGTTTACAAAATAAACCAATGTGCGCTATAAATAATTCAAGCTTAGTTCACGTATACTCAAGACGCTCAATTAATAACGCTCAAACGCTTTAATACAAATGTCAGAAGGTAAGACTTGTCGACGGACAAATGCCTGATAAAATAATTCAGAATGACTACACGATTTCAAAAGTTTTACAGGATATAACAGAATATAACAGGATCTACACAAGATAGATGAATTAAGTCTTTATCGGAACATTGCTCATACTGTCTTATATTTATAAGATTGTCTCATGTTTTAGTAAAGTAACAACTCTGAAGAAAGATAATGAATTTACCTTTGACTCAACGTTT
>JAVFBZ010040532.1:0-12071 GCA_032466195.1 Katharina tunicata
CTTCGACATACAAATTTGATGTTGGAATTATTGGAAAACCTCTAACTTGTACTTCTTGAGAAAAATATCAATTTTTCATGAGATTCTGTGATAGTGCAAAATTCACAACTTTTGAGTGCGTATGTTACTTTAAGCTGAAATATAGAAACTAAATATGCTTTGTTTATCATTTTTCGGAGTTATGACTTTGATCGATTATGATAATATAACCCCTTTTGTAATTTGACAATGGATAGTGCAAAACTTTCCTTGGCAATAACAGTATCTGAACGGAAATAAGAAAAAAATAAAAAAGTCAAAATAATTAATGAAGGTAGATTTCGTTTCTAAATGTGTTAATATGAAATGTTATTATATTATTGATGAATACTGCTGTCATAAACACTGGTAAACCAAATATATTTTATCTTGTTTATCTTAACAAATTATATTGAAATCCTTTACGAACTCTCCTAACTTCAATGCACTTTTAATTGGTCCCTCTTTGGACCAATCTATTGTTGCGGAAATTCAGGCTTTTACGTGTATTTTAAACAGAAGAAGTTTTTTAGCTTACATAGAAGAATATATCCTTGCTTAAGCGTTACTTTGTCAATCAATTCAATTGGTTCAAAGGCAAACTTTTGAGTCAAGTAATGCAAAGGCATCATTTCCGGACAGACTCCTTCTAGATACCTTCATGAAAGTCGTAATGTTATCGGACACTGGCGCTCAACGGTTGTCTTTGTAATGTATATTTTTAGTATTGATAAAAGTTTCATCAGTCTATATCAGACTTTATCGCTATATACGTTTAACACTCTTTCGTTTAAAACTATTATCATTCACGCGAATATAGTTTGTGGCTATACGATTATTGATCTATTCCATCGCGTTCTTCATATTACGTTATAGCACAATTACAGACAACCGTTTTTCATACTTTTGAATAGGAAATTTAACAGACATGCAAGAACTAATCGAAGCAATCTCAAAGAGCGACAGGGATTTGACACAGGTCACCACCTTACAGTTGTGCTATATAGCAGGCCTTCAGCAAAATTCTAATCACGTTCGGCACGTTTCCGGCCAATATAAAGTAGGTCTTTATAAAATCAATGGCTATTTGTTGTTTGTCAATTTGGTTACGTCAAAGACGGAAGTCCAGCATCTGTTATGGTACCCAATGTACTTTCAAGCAGGAAATGAACAAATGGCTGCTCTGTTTTTCTTTGATTGCGAACAATGATTAAAGCCATTTCATTGCAACTTTCTAAACATTCACATAAATCTTTCTTGTTCAATAAGGTTTATCGACGCATTTTTAGAATAACTGATTTTCTTAAAACATATACCTACATATACCTTTGTGGCTAAAATGATCTTTACTGCATGGTTGATTTGTAAGTTATACTGAGTTAGATATTGAGTGAATTCAAATTTGTGATTTAAAACTGGACCTTTTCATTAAACGTTTACATTACAAGCGTCATTGTCGTGGATTTGCTATTTATCAAGTTCGTTCTACATTATCATGATGTGGCTTTCAGTGTGAAATACCAGGGACATTTAAACTTATTACATTTATGTATCAAAGAGACACTCTTACTTAAAATAATACTTCTGACACGACAACCCTATCATTTGTATTGACGATTCCCAATCTGCAATTTTTGCGAATCTGGTTTCTCGGTAAAATAGAAAACCACAATTTAAAGACTTTTAAATGTATTGTCCCTGTTAAATGGTATATTGACAGATGATCGTATTATGCCATTGTCGTGATTTAATTAATTTCTCAGAAAGTTTCAAAAGCAATCAGAGTAAGATATAAGTTTGTAGTCAGTGGCTGCTTTGGCATTCTAATCATGTCTCATTTGATAGAGCAGTGTTTCCTATTCCTGACTCATACAATATAAAGTGAATAAATAGATCCATCACCGCAGTCAACACAACGTTAAATACGTTTAAGAATTAATTGATTTTCAGTTTTATCTTTGCCTCACTTGCATTAAAAAAAATCGAACAGGCAGTCTCGCAAAATGTAACTTAACCTTCATTTCCGAACATGGCCACATGGTAACAGACATAACGCAACTACTGGAGGGTGAGATAGTAACTAGATCTCAGTTCGGTTGTCATGAATAAAATTATACATTGTTGATACACGAAAACCACCAGACAATACAGGATATTCGCATTTTTGACGTTCAGATTACTTATTACTGTCAAATAACATCAAATTCTTATTTTGTGAAAAGTTATAAAGCGTCTTTCAAATTGGTTATACCCTTGCATCTATATTGTGATTTGAAATATACACAACTGTTTCATCGTGTTTAAAAAAAATGATTTGCTGTTTATTTAAGGTGAACGTAAAAATGCATCTAGCTTCATTCCAGTATTACGAAACCAGTAGGCAGTACTCAGAAACATATACTAATACTGTATCTATCACCGCTCTATGGGGTTTCATTTGACTCCATTATGCTGAACTTGTCGGTGGAATTTCTTATGCTCTATGAATGTCATTTACGCAATCTGGTTTTTGGTTTCTCTGTGTTAAAATATCCTCATATGGATCATTAAAAATACATGTTGTAGTAATCCAGCTGAGATAAACAAAACATTAACTGAACCCCAATGATTCAATCACGATTAAGTTTGCGATGGTATAAAAAGTAACTTATTTTACTCATTTTATCGCTTGATAAATATGCTCTGACTGAATCACATTGCAAAGGAATATACAGACTTCTCATGATAATTTGACTAATATACATATTCAAAACGGAACAAACGTTCGAAACGACTAAGGGAAACAGAAGGTCGCTTGAACATTTGTATATCTGTATATATTCAGACAAAATGTCATTTATTCTCAAGATGCGTTAGACATTGAAAGCAACTGACTGTAGAAAATCAAATCTTAAATTATCTTAAATCAAATCACGTCTTATCCTCTAGAATATTTAAATTATCCACAGATAATCTTGAATATGCGCGGTAATACGACTGGGAATGAGCGTGATAATGTTTTACCAAATAGCCTCGTCTTTGTTCTGAAAATAAACAATTATAGTACACTCCAACTCATGGTAAAGAGGTTCTGTAGAACCTGCCAAAATCAATCCCACGGTTTTCAATATGAGCCCATGACGGAAGCGAGTTAAGTAAACATATCGTACGAGGGAAATGCTATTTGGCTTCGTCTAAGTATATTTATAAGCCTGTGATTTTCTTCCGGGCTCATTTGTTGATCAAAGGGCGTTAAGTAGGTTGGTTAACAACAAGTTTTACCAAAAGGAAAACTCTACATGGTGACTTATTAATGTGAAAATAACTTTCTGAGAAAAAAATCTTAATCTGCTACTTTTTACTTTGCCACAATAGCTTCTGGTCTTATCATATAATTATATTGTTATCAGGTGACGGATAGTTCGTGAAGTCGTAGATTAAATTTGCACATTTTGCCAGTGACATCAAGGTACGGTTCTGTGCCTACTGAGCTGGAATACAATCTGACAAAGTAACCCCCAAAAAGTTTGTGGCGTTACAACCCAGTTAAATAAAGAGAAATACTGGTCACGTGACGATATTTAAAGTGGCTGTGGTCCAGGTTTTTTTTATTTAATTTAACAGACGTTTTTATTTCGCTACAAATGATAATGTGCTGAAATATTGAATTTGTTATAATGTTGACGCTATCAGTGTTTGCTTGCAAACATATTAAATGACCAGTTAAATTTAGATTCAGGTCGTGCCTCGCTAAGTTCGAAGCATCGACTTTGCTTTTAGTGGAAATCTGTTTGTGTCAAAAGGAAAAAAAGTATAACTGATTGTCAACTTCCTGGCAAAACTTTTACTTGTGGTTGAAAGTTTAAAGACATTTAATCAGACTCTATGATAAGCTTATATTGTACATTCTTGACAATTATAAAATCAAATACAATAGTTATATGGGCGATAAATATTTGGAAAGGCTAAACGATTAGTGTCAGCAGCTACTGTCTTAGTCCTATCAAATAAATAATTTGATTTCTTAAGGGATGTAGCTATTTTTGTCAAAGCCATTGTTAATTAGTTTTCGATAGGTACCCTATTTGCTTGATAAGACTTTCTGGAAAGAAGCTTAGAGTTTATCAATTTAAAACTATCTTAAAAGTAAAAATGATACATGGGTCATGTGCCAAGGAAAATGCTTATGGCATTATGATCACCAGTAACTATATTCTAAAAAAGGATAACGTTAGTTAAAATGTAATCTTCATTGCTTTCATGGCAAGGTTTTATGTTTTGGTAATACGTAGTCATGCATTAATTTCCGTTTTCCCAGCTGACCATGCGCATTTTCAAAACTTGATATTTAAATATCTTTTGCTTAAGTTTTGAAAAAAGAGTATTATATATCTGCTACAGACTAAGGCCGATGTCACCTTGTAATGGACAATGCAATGGTGTCTTAGGTATAAATTACTTTCCGAAGCTTTAAGATCCTTTAGTTTGAACACGAAATGTTTTCACATAAATGACTAATTAACTGATACGATTAAGTCAAATTCGTGTCGCAATTTTGTCAGTTTTAAAGTAGTTCAAATACAAGAGAGGAGTCCTGTATTACAAATGGTGATAATAACTGTTTATCCTGTCTTTCATTATCATCGTTATGTTAAGTTACTTCCATTCGTTCGTAGATTGCAACATGCTTACACGCCGTTTTAAAAGACGTTTTGTATACAAAATACCCGATACAGAGCTTGTTAAAGGGGTTATAAAAATAAATCTTCGACAGACATTTGATACAGGTCACCACCTTACAGATGTTTTCTAGTCATTAGGCCTGTAGCTAAAATTCCAATCACGTTCGGCAATTTCCGCACAATTGAAGAAAAGTCTTTAAAACAAACCAATCACATTTGTTGATTGTCAATTGCTATTACGTCAAAGACCGAGGGTGGACATTTGTTCTTGTAGTCAAACCATTCTCTAACAGGAAATGAACAAATCGCTCCCTCTGTTTTCATTCAATCACAAACAGTAGAGAGTATGGCTGCTGCTTTCGAAAACCTCTGGAATGTGATAGACGTAACGTCAGCATTTTTTCAAAATCTAGGAGACTTTTATGTTTACCTCAACGTTTTTTTTTTTAAGTTTTTTTTGTTTTTTATTAGAGTCAACTCAAGTTTTATCAATTTAAACGATCTAGAGGATCTACAAGTTGACCTATGAAATCTATGCAATAATTTGTTTTGGACGAATCTTCCACAGATTTACTTTACACTTTCACTGTGCAATATTTTGGACAATATAATTTCTACAAATAAAGTAAAGTTTGATAGCTTTCCTTGTTTGATCCCGTATAAACTTTATAGGAGATATGTAATTAGCAAATATAATGCTGAAACACAAGAAAACTGTTAATATAAACAGATGATTTCTCTATTTGTCACTGTTTCGTTCCTCTCTAAATATCTCATAACTGCTTACCACTTTTCAACGCTTTTATTTGACATTGCCTTGTATCCAATAGGCTGAAGGTCATAACGATAACCTCTCTAGTTACATGTAGCAACGTGTAGCTATATATATCAATGCTTAACGGTGACTAACGGCAATATCCACTATTGACTAAAATGGAACGAGGTGTAGCTTTATTCGTCAACTATTTTCTATAACTACGTACCTCTTATTAGAACACAGACTGTTTCCAAATGAAGTGCTTAATAAATGATGCAGTCAAATTAGGGCCGTAACTCCTGTCAACTATCCAGTTTAAAATTAAGTTTTGTCGACAGATTATTTGAAATTGGTCTGTTAATGAAGAAAGAAACGGAGTCTTTTAGTTGATTTAAAAACTAAATTGTTAGCAACAATTGCCCCAATTAAGCTTCGCGTTTGTTTGAATACAACATTCAAGTCCATTTTTAACGCAGATTACTGTGTTCAATAAAAGTTCAAGGCAAGTCACTGTGTGTGCGCTGTGATTTCGACATTTCGGTTTCAAAATACAACCCAATCCTAATACAGTGCTGGGGAGATTTTGCCCTTGATCAAACAACAGGCTTGTAATAGAACGATTGATTGTTTGTTTGATTTGGGGTTTACGCAGTACCTAATGTCATTTTACTCATATGGCGGTGGTCAGCCGCTGAAATAGGAAAACTACTTAGTTTTTTCAAAATATACAAGTAAAGTTCTCTTACAGCTGATTTCCTATCATGAGATTCGATATTACTTTTTTTAATCCCACACAGTAATTGTGGATTGAGATTTTGTTGCGTCAATTATTGTAATACAGCACTTGTATAAGATGTCAAGTGATATGTTTTCAAGTACAAAGGACATAGACTATATCATGCATCGGATATGATAACGTTTATTAATTATGTTTTCTGATTACAGTGCTCAGCACTGGTAAATCAGTTTGAATGAAATATTTCAGGAGATTAAAATCATTAAGTGGCATCAGGAACTTCGTGTCACTTATGTTTTCTTCACTTTACAATCTGATTAAGCCTGCAGCAAAAATTCCAATCACGTTTGGCACTTTCCTTTCGAGTGAAGAAAGCTTTTTAACCGAAACTAAACGGTTATATGTTGATTGTGGACTGCGATTACGCCACACACCGATGATAAATCAGTCCTTACAGCCAGACCGCTCTTTAACAGGGAATCATCAAATTGTTCCCTTTGTTACAAGCTATGGTTGAGGTTTACGACAATTAACAAACAATTTCACTGATAACAAACTTTCCATCGGCAATTGCACAAAAAACTATTTGAGTTTAGGCGTAATACTTAGATGTTGTTGTTAGTCAACGTTTTTTATAGTCCACTAACCTGTTACCAATTGGTACTAGCTAGACTCACAGTTCAATAGATGGAAGGTCTATGTTATAGCTCCCTTTGCATAACCTTACCGAGGATTAGGGCAGTCAAAAAGGTGTTTTTGGAAACTATGTAAACCTTAGTTTCTCTGGAAATAACTTCAAAACAAATACATTTCCCTGTATTGTCGTGTTAAACCTTTGTTGGAGAACCGTACCTAGGAATTTGAGTAAAACAATATGTACATATATTTTTACTTTTTCTCATTAATTTAGCATATTTGTGTCCTTTAAAATAAAACTCCGCTGAAGGTTCAAACATGGATAATTTCGTGCACTGAAAAGAGCAGGAAAATAAGTTGCCCCCTGTAAAGCCTTTGTTTACTGAAGTTTGAGTATATTCCTGGATCTTTTGTTTGCATGGCTTCTCTATGTGACCGAAAAGTTGACAGGGAATTAAATAGAGCCATTTGTCTCTCACAGCCTAAACCTGAGCCGTACGAAAAATGGATAAAACTGCAGATAGCCATTCGTAGACAGCAAAGCATATTGCTTATTTATGTGTTATTTTGGGGAACTAAGCTTATTCTTCTTGGGGGATTTATTTTCACTGCAAATAATTTTGCTTTTGTTTTGGGTTCTTTTTTTTTTTCTTTTTCTTTTTTATATTTTTTGCATTTATTATTGCTTTTGCTAATACAAAAGTTAGTACGTAATTTATATGTAGAGTATATCTCACTGCATTCCGTAGATAAAGTTGCGAGCATTAGCAAATAAGAGAACCTCTGACAACCTATACCAACGTGACTTACATGTTCACAGTTTCTCTTATTGTATGTCTAACCGAGTTTATCCAGATGACCATCAACCTGTTAACATAATTTTTACATTTCCGAAACTCTTTTTTGATAAATTGTTTTAAAATGGATTACCAATAACTGGGGTTTCTCAAATTTCCATCAAAGAGAGTTTTTTAAGACTCGGGCGTTTGATTTATAACATTTGGCAGAAATAAATAAAGTGTGTAAAATTTTATCTAATCGTTTTCTTGTTTCGAGCTTTCAATGTGAACTTAATTGATGTAGAATTGATGTCAACTCATCCAGAGCTTTAACATGAATCGAGACCAGAAGAATGCAGAAACAATAATTTGTATAAAACTGCCCATAATTTATGGACGCGGAATGCACTTTATGTCCTATAGGTTAAGTTTATCTACATGTGTTACAAGTATTGCCTGCAGCGGTAAATATACCGGTAATAGGCTAAAAAAAATGGCCAGTTATTACACAAAAGCCGATAATCGGAGGGGTTCGGAAAGTGCCGGAGACAGATGATGTGGAACAAGAATGCAGAGTTAGACGAAAACTACAAAAGAAATATCTGTAAATATCTGAAATTTAAAGTTTCTTAAATGGATTTGATAACGGGTGTAATATGTGGTGCAAGGTGTCCTTAATAAACTCTGGGTCGTTCGTTGTGTTTCACGTTTCCCTCGGGTCCACAGGAAAAACTCAAGAGAAAATATTTTAGTTAAAAACAAGGCTCAATTTTAAAACTGACCAATATGGCAACCCGTTCAAATAATGATGTATTGTGATAAACATTCTCTGGACAAATACGCATATTTAAAAATATGAATGTTTGGTTGTTTTGAAATTCCTAATTTATTGCCATATTTGCAACATAATCTGTTCTCGGTCAAACCAGATTTTGATTTTCGTGCTCATTTGGAGGAAACGTTTGAGAGTAGTGATAACATCCTCAGACTTTCACTAGAACAAATTAGGCCTATGTGGATCTGGAGAATATAAAAAAAAATGATTAAAGGCTGTGATGAAGTCCAAAGACGGCTCATATGGTTGATTATTTTTAACAGTGTTGATTTTCCTATGTTAGACCAACAAGACCAAGTCCCAATAAAACAGCATTGTCCGGAAGTATGCTTGGTCGAAAACTGGGTAGAATTCCGAAAACCCACGACCTACTGCTGGCAGCTGGCTGACCAACCCACGTACGGTTAATCTCGCGCACTGAGAGATAAAGTGCGTTATTCAAAACTGCCACGTAGCTCCCTCATGATGCTTTTCCGACGTAAGACAAAAACTAACGAGTATGATCGCTGTGTTTCCTTTCAGCATAGTGTGATGCTCCAGCCATTTGAGAAATAAAATCACCTTTTTTTATGGTGCGGGCTGAAAAGAAACAAAAGGACATCTGGTCTATATTTTGTGGTAGGAAATGGCCAGACTTACAGCCAATGGTAGTGTCGGATCTGAACATACCTGGAATTGTGGGTGTGTTTGTGGTTGTTTATTCGGTCTTTCACACTCTTTGTAATTTTATTGTATGTACCAGTAAGTAATTTGCATATATTCATTGCACTAAATGCTTATATTGATTATCTACTCGCTTACCGAATACGCTGACCATCGAGTTTAAATTAACTACCGAAATACACTATTTTTATATTGGTATTTTACTTTCCATAATCCCTGGACGTCTGAAAGGGGAAATCTTTGAAAGGGTGTTACGGCATATTTCTGTTTCGTATTTGTATTAACGATGTACAGAAACATGTATCAGAAAAGGTTTTGAAAAGATACAGTGTACTTCTATTTTATTTGTAATGTTTTCTTTGTCTTGTAACTGTACATCAATTATCCATATCTAAGGACGAAATTATTTAGACCCAAAGGATACAATTTGACACCCTATTACCATTTTTCTCAGTGGATATGCTATTGCTCAAACGAGGGCGTCTCATAAACTCAATAATAGAAATTTGAGGAAAGGCCGGCTTTGTTGAACCGACTTAGATATCAGTTTAACATAAATAATTTTCAGAAACATCAAACTAATGCAAACGTATAGGCCATACGAAAAACCTCAAATGCGAATGTTAGGTCTAATAAAATGATCTACTAATTATTCTTAAAACGTTTATTTAGAGCTAAGTTTTCTGTGATTGAATTTATCTTTGAAACTCATTTTAACAAATTATCCAGGGGTAATGTCTAAATTAATAGTTTATGACCAGCAATGGATATACACCATTCAGCAACATATTGAGAAACTTTTGCTAAACATCAAGCAATTCCATTCTACTTTGTATTTTGATAATGTATGTAGGTCGGTCAAAGCTAATGACGGCACAATCGGAGATCGAGACGCTGGATGGACGTTCCCTTTTGATGTAGAATACAGACAATAATATGTATTCACAGTTTATGCAGAATAAATAATTTAAGTTTAGACCATTGAAATAATCCACATCGATAATTACAAAGGGTATTAATCAGACCTGCTATCGTCAGGAAAGTAGGACTTCTCATCGGAACATTGCCAGACAATTTTGCAAACTTCATACATATTGCTGCATACTTATAATGCCCATGCGTGATTGTATGCAGGTTTGTACAGCATTTTGATATTAGTTGATAACATGTCTTACATATCTAGTTGACTGACATTTTATACCAATATTGCCTTATCCTTAATTGTAGTAAGCAAGCTATATTAAAAACTATTTAGCGAACCATATTATATAGCGAAAATAAATAAGTACCAGTCTACAATTTGATATGAAAATAAAAACCCGGTAACACATGTAACACATGGCTATTGGACAACCTTTAAATGGGAAATATCGGGGTTCTTGGGGTTTTTGCAGTCAGATATCGAAGGCATAGATTATTTCTTTCCATTTGTCACCGGGGGATTAACGCATTATTTCCGGTGAGATAAGGAAGACTGGACAAACAAAGGGTTTAGAAACCAGCTCAAACTTCAATAGACAGACTGAGGCGTCAACAGTTTTCATTACAGTTCGTGTCCTTTTCAAGTTAGTTATTAGATTTTAGGAAAGCTTAACCATCCAGGATGTTGCAACGTACCATTTATGACAACCATCTCACCCTTAAAATTGTCCAGGAAATAGTTTACAAAATCAGAAACAAGAACGGGTCCATGTGTAACTTCTATCCAGTAACCAGCAAGTTAAGTAATACAGTTATGAAAACAGGAAAGAAAAAATCGAACTAAATGCTAATGTTGCATCTATGTTAATTTCAGGTTATATTTTCTCTGGTCAATTTTCTTAGCTTTTTTATTGTTTGATATTAAATGAAAACATGACAGCGGTTTGTTTCTATTCTCTTATAGAAAGTGATCTTGGGACTAAAACAATCATCAACTGCAGGTGTTTGACCGATCCAAAACAGACAATAAACGTTTAACCATTCATTTATATTAAAACCTTTCTTTTATTATCCAAAAAGTGTGCAACGTGATAGAAGTTGTAGCTTCAGGCTTGGCTAGTTGACACTATAAGACTAACAGACCTAAAAATTGTGACCTGTATCAAATGTCCACCGCAGTCTTGGATGAAATACAGGAGATTGCGCTTCAGCCACCAAATATCGTTAATGGGATCGTGGCTTCCTAGAAATAACCATTGTTTCATGTTCTGTCCTAAATCCATATCTTGTTAATTACGTTTTAATTTCAAACAGGAGATTAGGTTAAGTTAATGTAGTTGTAAATAAATCAGTTCTCAAAAAGCGCGGCATTATTTTTTTTTTTTTGTCATCACAACCAATTTATGACTGTAACTGGCATTGGCACGAGTAAAGGAACAATTGGATACACATTCTTTGCTTAAGCTAAAGGCGTTTGAAGCTTGTTCCGGATGAGAAAACCAAGCGGTGACCTCTCAACTCGGTTATCACAATAAACTTCTGAATACCGGACCAGGTACAGCTGCGAGTCGAGATAAATTAAAGGCAAAGATGGCACAAGGATTGTTAGGGAACTTGACAACATAAAAAATACACGATTTTAATCCATAAGACCCAATTCATCTTTCGTTATCTTAATCCAATATAAAATGAGAGATTTAGGTGTACAATTTCTCCGTGAACCATATAGAACAATAAATAACCAAAATGGTGTGCTCATGGTAGAGATATCTTAACTTATATAAATGCCTAACTGAATATATTTCATGGCTTATATCAAATGTGGCCTAAGTGTTTTTTTGTTTTTTTCAAACAGGATTTTCGCCTGAAGTACGTTGACACATGATGTAGTTTATATTTTGAACCTATGAGGCATAATCGGTGAAAAGCAACTTAAGCCGAAAATATAAGCTTTGTTGAAGATCCCGCTACAATTTGTCAGAAAATCACGCCACAAAACAGAGAGTTTTTCAGGAAATAGACAATCAATTAACTCTTAATGTTTCCTTCCGTTGTCGACAAGAAG
>JAVFBZ010040532.1:17392-28366 GCA_032466195.1 Katharina tunicata
AATTAAAACTCGGTAAATTGTAAAGTCAATATAAGAACAACTAATTAAGATCTTAATATTTTATATCATGGATAGATAAATGTTCAGTTTAGCTTGTTACTATTGGATCCAAACCTAATTTCGTCCTCTGTTGCCAGGAAAAGGTTGCTTGTGTGACTGGCCGCGCCTCACATGTTTATGCGTTGGGCCTCTGAGTTGCCTTCGCGGTGCCCGGTTTATTTTTAAATTGTTCTTTTTCATCAATGGTTGTCACCAAACACCGGTTACACAAAGTGGGCTTATACGTGAAATCGTAGCGTTAAGCTACGTTAAATCTAGTTTTACGTCATCGTTCAGGGAATACATCTCTATTGGAATAACAAAATAAGTTTCTATTAATGTCTAAGGCAGAAGTTTTTCTTTCATGGAGCTTGAGTTTCAACAAATAAGTAAACGTCTGGATCAGTTGAAATGGTCAGTTAACTCTTGATGTCTTCCCCTCTTTTTGTCAGCATTGATTGATCTATCTGTTTACTTTATAACGTTTAACGAAGAAATATAAAATGCCTCACTTTCAAATGTTGCAAAGTGAAAATACAAAGCAGTCACTAAAAATACTAACTAGAAACTTGTCTCTTGCGCTATCAGTTAAGGGTGAAAAACTTTTTGAACTAATAATTGAATTGTGACAAAGACATAAAACGAACATCCATCCAGGTTCTAATGAAATATAACGATCGTCAATAATTCTCTCAGTGAGGGGTCAAATTTATTAACGAATGTTTGCTGATTCTTTCATACATTTCTTCAAAAACAACAAAACTTTGGGGTAATAAATGTATTTTCTGCATGTGAGGACATTATATTTTCAAGAAGCAGCCTTAAGGCTTTTTTATATCCAAGATGACGTGAAATACATATTGCAGCTAAAGAAACCATAAAGAGAAACTTGGTTCTTTTTACCCCTTCAGATTATTTATTCTTTCACATTCTCATTACAAGCCAGATACCCGAGTTTGAATTCCGGTGGAGAAAAATAAATTTTTCTTTCTCTACATTTATTAAAAAAATATATATATAAAATTAACATCAAGAACTGTTTGAATGAAGTTGGATTTTAGTTAGCTAATAAAATTAAAACACTGGCGAACTACAGCCTAGATTTTAAAAACCCTATAATAAAAAAAGTGTTAATCCCCTTTGTTGCAATTCTAAAGCTCGGTGAAAGGTTTAATGCCAAAATTGAAACAGGGCACCAGAGCTTAGTATCTCGTCTTCCTTCGAAACTGATTAGGATTTTATTTGACACCTCGATCAAAAACGTTTAGCATCCGACGGTGGTTAATTACATAATCTGATTAAGGCAACGGTGTACATATTGCGTGGTTGAAGAGGTCGAATTGATGCCAATAATCCCACTGAGGAGTAAGGGTAACTGAAGGCTACATATATGTCTACAGCAACTTTCCATGCATAAGACAGAAAATTGGGTTCGAACGAAACAGCTATACAACGCATTGATCTTACAAAATTAAAAGAAATCAATGGAGCTCAGAGTCACTGGATTTACTTGATTTGGTTTATTTCAAGTCGTCAGCTTCGAGTTATCTGCGACATGATCTGTAAACAATGATTGATTGGTCGGGATTTTTATTTTACGCCGTACTTATTGTTATAAAAGAAAATAATCAGATGACAGATGCAGTGATCATTGTATACTAGTATATATGCATATATTTCCCAGCGCCCTGGCAGCGCCACTCGTATACTCGTCACTTATCTGGGCTCGTCCATACACAGCCATACAATCCAATAACCTATAAGTATCTCCACGTGGTACACACGGAGGGTTTTCATTGGATCACACATTCGCAATCCAATATGGCATTCCCTACAATCGAATATGATATTCTATCGTAACGGCACGTGGTACAAACGGAGAGTTTTTATTGGATCACACATTAAACAATAATTTTAAATCCAATATACATGTATAATAATTTGCATTATTTGACTGAACAGACTTTTGATACCAAGATTAAGTCTGGAAGCTAAGTTGGGTAAAATAAATAGAATATCAGCAGGATTATCGACATTTTAGTTGCATTATTCCAAATTTTTAATCTGATATATTTGTTAAACAAATCAATCCAGCGTTATCACGATTGAAATCTACTTTCAGCTTAAATTTAGATCGAGATAGTTTTTAGCAAAATAAATATGTGAAGCATTTTAGAGCACAGATTATGTGTTGGACATCAACTATTCCATGTGCAATTCAATACACTAACCATTTTTTGTCTGATAGGTCACCATGACAAATAAGTTACGTAACCGGCTTTACATACATCTGGGTCCTCCTTTGTTTTCATCAAAAGGTTAAGATGGATAACTTTGACTTATCAGAAGGAAATTCACCAACCCTTGCTCTGTATTTTGGTTATCCTTGTGTCGACTGTTTAAATGGGTTAAAATCCAACCATTTGGGAAAACATAGTATTACACTACACAACCTTCTATGTTGGGTAACAGTGAATAGTCCTTGCAAGTTTAATTGAAATTTTGAATGAAATAAATTTCGATTATTTAGAATATATTTGTGATTTTTTTAAAACTATGTTTACTCGTTTTGATTTCAATGGATAATGAAGAAGTGGAATTCACTATGATTGATTTACTGACTGGCGTATAGATTGAGCTTTTACGTCATACTTGAATTCACTTTGTATTTCGTTAATATACTAAGCGTTTTTCTGAGAGATGATATATGGATTGCAAAATTATGCTTGACCAATATAACGTTAATTTGTACCAAATCAGCATGAGAAAGGAAAGAAAAAAAGAAAATGTCACAAACACGGGGTTATTGTAATCCACGCACAATTTCAGAAGCAGTGAACATGGGTTTTCAATACACGTTTTCACATCCTTTAAAATACCTTGAGGGTGCACACTATAAGCCTTCTGCTTATCTTTGAGCAGTTCAGCGGAAATAAAGTTTATACGTGTTAAAAGGGACTTGGGTTTTCCGCTTTTCAAAGTTTTAATTATAAGAACGGTCACGTAATAAATTGCTGTCCACGACACCTACTTTTTGGCTCCATCATAACTGACACTTGTCACCACAGTTCATGCCAACAGTGTTAATCCATCACAGGTTCATGCGACCAGAACACATGTAATGTTTAATTCATCACACTGTCGGTCTTAAGAACTTATTCTTCAACATCTTCATTTGATAACTAGATACAACTGACAGATCCACTCATTCAGACAAAAGTCGGACTAAAAACAATATCCGCTACTTTATTTCAAAATGCTGATATTAAATCACATTTTACAAATGAATCATTCTAGCAGGATTTGAATACTTCCGGAGCAATTACGTTACAAGCTTAATCTTGTCGATAGGTGTTCAACTCATTAGGACATATGAACGGTTACGTGCTCTAAAGCCTTAACATATTATTTGTATGTATCTACAGCAGAATGACTTATTGAAGACAAAAAGAAAATTGTTAGCTAAAGCAATGTTTTATAAATGAAACGCGGTCGAACAGAAGATTTAAAACCGGTAAAAATGTAATTTTTCGTTGAAACAGATAAACTCGCCAATGGCATTTCAAGCATACAAGTCTTGTCTCCAATGTGAAAAATTTGGCATATATATCTTACTCCATTTACAAATAACAATAATTCCATGACTGCAGCGCCCACATGTGTGATAGCCACTTGTGCTATAAAAGGGTATCAGGTTTCGCACAGAAACATCTTATTTCCTTCTGTGCTTATTGTCAGTATGATTTGATGAGAAAAATGTTCACGAATGTTGGTCTATATTTCAACGCCTTCTACACAGTGATTCTCTAGCTAAGAAAAGTATTCTTCACGCATAGATATACTGTCTTTACTTAGTATTGGGTGGACATTACTTTTCCAATAGACAACGCAGAACACTTTACATGTTAAAGTTGTGTGACCCTCTTTAGAATGCCGTTCAACACCCCATTCAATCAGTAACATTAATTCATCTGAATGTTACCTATGAATATTTATTTAGTCCTCCGTCCATATAAAATTATCCCTATCAGATCTTTTTGAGCTACGATACAGTGTTTATACTCTAAACTATATATTTGTAAAGGCTTAAGACGAAAAAATTGAATATCGGAGTCTAGCGTAGGTATGCTAAATAACTAACTTCGTTTATAGGTAGTTAGCAGCTAACGTTTACCGTTTGCGGTATAGTACACAGTTTACCCATCATCCTTTTAGTAATAAGTCTAGTCACACAAGCTTAAATATGTAACAAATAAACTTTGATGGAAAATGATACTCTACTTGTTTCTATTTAATGTCATACCATATTTGACCATTAGCTATAATTATCGATGCCGGTAGTTCGTGTTTCCCAGAGAGAAAAAAAAGTTAAGAACACAGACAAGAGATGGGATAATTTATACAGTCATATAGAAGTACTGTACTTCCCAGATAGAATGCTTGCGACAATAACTAAACGCTTTTGGATCGATGATGGCTCTCATCTGCGAGGTAGGAAAGTGGCCAAGATAACTGACAAATCTATAGTTTATTTATGATTATCAATACATTAAGATCAATATAAAACAATATTTGTCGTTGATGATATCACAGTAACTATTATTTTGAGGACTTATGTAGATTTATATGAAATGAGCCACAAATTTGGTGCATTTATTTGTCGAGCAAAAAACCGTTCCCTTACTGCAAATTATATTTATTTTTCATAGCCACTTTAATACAAACTTCAATTTACCTTTCAGAACATTTAATGATCTTGTTTAAGCGGCATTTAGAAGCTTACCAATATACCCAGAAGTTGAAAATCCATCCCAGTCGTCATGTTTTCATTTAATGATGTTTGATTGTGTTTCTTTGTTTAAAAATCCAGTGCTATCCCAAGTCTGATATATGCGTATATTTTCTTGAAAGGGCGAACTTCACATTTGATTTAGTCCCGGTTAGCCTTATTCATTGATACTACACACACTGTTTTACTTTTTAAATATATATATAAATGGTGAAATTGGGACGAACTATAACGTGACAGAGTTTGGTTTAATTTGCTATACTTTATTAGATTTTAATTTCCAATTACTTTGGAATTAGATTATTAACTAGAGTTCAATAATTTCCACATATCAAGTTATAGCGTAACTATAGCATGCTTTATCCATTTATCAAATCAAATGTCACTTATGTCAGATGTTTATTTGTATTACAACTCATAATGGACGTCTTTATTTATTTTTTATTGGCTTTTTTGTTTGCATCTTAGTGCACAAAGCAGAAAAAGAACGAACAAGTCTTTAACTCTACTGTGGACTTAATCTTACAAATTTCGAAATGTGGACTGTAATATTGATCGAAAGCATGTAGAAATTAAGGAGACACATTAAGATAAAAGTCTAAATTCAACAACCCGGTTTTTGCCCTATTAGTAATAGGTATAACTGTCCGTAACAAATAATCCAGTAATTATGGACAGTCAATTGCCATGTGGACAATATATCTATCCTGATTGGAATCAAATAGAGTTTGATCATGATGAATAAGTTTCATGTAATTGCAATTTAGATTAGTGGTGAATTATAGTGGGGTTTTTTTAACATGAGATCATCTTAATACTACTTCTTATTTACATTAAAACGGCATTTTGACAGAAAGTAGTGTGTTCTGCTCATCGGAGTTTCCATTGCAATTACATATTCGGAAGCTAAGATTGTTCAGCTGTAGATTTCAGTTAGCTATGAACAGATTCTTAGACAATATCAGATGACATTGCGGTCTGTACTTAATGGCTTACTTATATGTATCCGAGTGTTGGTAGTTTTAGATCCTTAAGAGAAAAGAATTGCTGAGTAAAATTTGCTGTGTTTAGAGAGTTATAGAAATAAAAAACATAAAAACTTTGGTTATTACGGGATAATGTGTATTGATCCATATAATCCATTTTTTAACACAAACTTCGTATTACCATTCATCAACACGTCTGGTTTGTTCTACTTTTTTTAGCTGATTAAAGACATTTGATGGTTCTCTGGAAATCCATACTTTTGACTGACAGGCTTCGTTTACCTTACAATGTTTAGTAGTCGGGCTTAATTGGGCTGTTCCGCTTTTCTGGCCAGCTGATGACAGCATAAGCCAAACATAGTAGACAGCATAATTTCAGATTGATTTTAATGAATTGAACACCGGAATGGACTTAATTTTTTCTGGAAAACGCTGTAGTGTCTTTACTCGAGAATCATACAATCTGATCTGACGTTTTTTTATTGCGAGATGAAATTTTCATATGGAACGACAACCATGTTTCTGTTTGCACAAACATAGCTGTTATATATTGTTTAAAGAAATTTAAGTATAAAATATAATTGTTATTTTCATACAAAATTATGAAGTATTGAGGAAAACAAAATCTGAGCAATATTTGCGTCAATTTATATTGAAAACTAAAACAACCAAATTTGAACTCTTCCAATGGTCCTAAACATTAGGCGCAGTTAAGAAAGAAGAATTATGGGCGAGTAATAACATTTCACAACATTATACAAATGTTTTGTTGTTAATGATTCAACTGGCAATGTCTATGGCATTGGAAATATATCTAACTGTTTTATGATAATCAAAAAAAGATTTTATGTCATAGTCGTACTACAATAACCCCATAAATACAAGTGTTAAACAATAGTTTTTTTATTATTTTAATAGGATTTCTTAATTCGAAATAATGCTCAGAAGCATCATACTATTGCAGCATCACATATGGGCATCAACTCACGCCCGTCAATCCATCACACAATACTGCCAAACAATCGAACTTGTGCTTATGAAGGCAACAGTTATAGAAGGATATACAGTATAGAAAATATCTCATATAGACAAGTGCCAAGTAGGAGATACAGTGATATAGCCTCAGATGGAGTCTCTCAACTACTCTAAAACTACTTAAGTTAACAAAGATTCCTATCCTTATGCTTGGTGGCTATGAATGGAAAATCTTCATAAATAGCTAAGAAACAAGTTTAGTAGTTGCGTTTATATTATACTATTAACATCTGCTGAAATATTCCATCTCTTGATCAAATAGTCCTTTTACTTCTGTCTATGGGATGTGTGTACAATCTCCTTTCCGTGTCACCATTATTGTTATCTTCTTTGTCATCGTCGACAAATACATTATTTTTTAACGTTAAAGAGGCCAGTGGTTCCCGAATTCATCTGACTGATAAAGGGTTTCTAGAGCTCAGCACAGTGTGTTTGGCGTACATATATATATGTTTCCTATGCAATAATAAGTGAAAATTTATTACCGCAAGATTTGCAGATAGGTTAAAATTCATTCGTATCTTGAAAGTTATTAACCTTGCACCTGTTGCGTAAAAAGAAACCATTTAGGTGTTCTCTGGTTTGTTTGTTTGTTTGTTGGATTGGTGTTTAACGTCGTACCCAAGAGTATTTTACCTATATGACGATTTACTAATCTTAATAATTTGCGTTGCCAGTGTATGGTGGAAAACCGGGAAGAAACCTTGTAAAAAAACACCCCGCGCCCTCCGCGGCCATCGGAAAACTTCCCGTATATACCTGAGGTCCACATCGGGAATCGAACCTATTCCGGGTACAGTGAAGGGGTTCTGTAGTCCAACGCTCAACCACGGAGTCACGTCGCGCCCCCAGGTGTTCTCTGGTAAATAATTTCATGTTTGAGCTTGTATTTTGTACCAGGCTTAAATTTTACACTTCATTTCAATATTCCCGTTATAACTTCTTTCAAAAAATGCTGTTTTGCTTTCCATTAAGCCTTTCCTAGTGTTTACAGAAATATTCCTATAATAAGTCACCTTTTCCGTAGCTTTAATTATTAGGAACTGTAACTAATTTTAACACGTAGTGGAATATTCTATTACTCTACCTCCCGCCCTGCCTATTATGCATGATGTGTCAGTTTACTCAACTAAATGTCAAAGAAAAAATGTTCGAATACGCGAAAATTCTTCACCTGGCCATCTCTTCCTAATCCGTCACACGTTTTGCTCTTACAAAACCCCATCCTACACGTTAATAATTTCTCCCACATCACTCAATGACAGTAATGTGATAACCCTAAAAATGCTGTTGGATTTAAATTGTATACTTTGTACTAGCTCACAGAGTTAAACAACTCAAATCGGCTATAAGAAATAAGGCATTTTAGACATTCCAGATACTTTCAAAGTACATTTGGTAGTTAATTAGTAATAATAAAATATTTAACAGATTTCAGCTTTATTATGTCATCGTCGGTTAAACATTTATCTGTGGCGAATGACATAAACAAGCTAAAATAAATTAAAGTTACTGCAATACCTTCCTCGTTAGAAGATTTTATAATACTAAATGATTCGACACTTGTGAACTTATTGACGTTTGAGTCTCTATAGATCAAAGTGAGCAAATGGAGGTCAAGTAAGCAGAAGGCAGTTCAGAATTACTTAGTGGAACTAAAGGCAAATGCGTCACCTACCTAGACATCAATGTAAACGCCTTCTAAATTATTGAAGGCGTTCTCATCTATCAGCGATTTAGATTAACAATTCGTGTGCATGTACGAGAAACTCACATTGCGAAGAAGTCATAACGTGAGATTTTTATAACCAGACAATACTGCATCTTTTATTGAGGGCTTGGATGACATCGATTGAATCAGTTGACAGCATACACTCGGGGTCTTTCCACAACTAATCCATTTTGCTAAACATGAGTACTACAAGAGTTTTTCTGACACGTTATTGAAAGTTCTAGGAATATCAGGGTGATAATATAGAAAGATCCCAAAGTAATGTATAACGAAGTTAATATATACATGTGGGATGTCATTTAATATTTCAATTTTGGCTGTTGTCGAAAATATATAATGAAACAGTCGAAATTATATAATGAAGTTACATACCACTTCTTCAAATTATCTATAGATTCACGCATAATGTCAAAAATAAACAATATTATTTATATCAGTACCTACATATTTAAATACTTGAAAAAGGAGATTCGCTAAATAATAATAATAATAATTTACACGTTATTGAACTTTCTAGGAATGCCAGGATGATAATATATAAAATTTAAAAAGTGATATTTAACGAAGTTCATATACATGTATTTGGCCCTGAGGGACATGAAAAATGACTTTTGAGGTGGTACCTGCGTTTCATATTCATAAAATGTCACAGAGAAACTTTAAGAAATTTTGACTGGTTCTACATCCAGCAAACTAGATCAGTTGATCTTTACATTGAAACCCGAGCTCAAATGCCTTCTAGTTGCCAGTTTCAGGTATGTGTCAAATGCGATCCACCCAAAAAACTCAGCAATTGCGCTCAATGATTGGAACACAAAGTACACATAAGTACATTTTTACAAAAGTTTACAGTGGTGTACTAACTTATGAATCAGACCACAAAGCAGATAGCTACAAAAATGTTGATAAATACAGACATTTGGATGTCGAATACACAACAATACCGTGTCAATTTGTCTCTCGGTCTGAAGTTTGAAGATACACTGCTATCTTTATTGATTATCTTTTCGATGGCAATTTTCTTTAAATCGACATGATGTTGTCCGAGGCACGGGTTACTGTTAAGGTGCGTGTTACAGACCTACAACACCAGGATAAACGGTCAGGCGTTTCTTACTTGTTAATTATTGAGAGAGTTGCGGTGAACAAACGTCTACGAGAGATTACAAGTAGGTAAACTTTATTCAATAGCTTTGATCACTGAGGATAATAGTGATGTCTCAGTAACAACATATCTTAGGGAAGTTTTCCGGTGGCTGAGAGGTTTCTTCACGGTTTCCCACCGTACACAGGCAACGCAAAATCGTATAATAAGTGAAATGCACGCGAGTACGATGTTCATCACCAATCAAATAAATAAATAAATTCAGGGAAAATTACATTTTTTCTTATACAAAACGCGCGCCATTGGTACGCGTGAAAATTGGAGATGCAGGTTTAACGATTCTATTTATTCTGTATAACTTTTCACTTGTAAACGCTTAAAATGCCTGTATTCCTGCTGATGACTTTCATTAAGTACGGCGCCAACAGGATGATGCAGTTTTTACGTATGTTTACACGAAAATGGTGTATACAGATAAAACAAGCGGTTGGTCGGCGGGAGTCTCCTCAAACGGGATAAACTTCCTATGGTGACTTTCAGCAGTTATGAAAACAAGATCGGGTTTATCAAGATTGGAACCTCCTGTGCACTGTTACTCTCTTAGTTAAGGGGCATCAGGAAGGCAATTTATTGTGGTGTTCTTGTTTGTGTCCGTTGGTGTCTTGTGTGTTGCCAGTGTCGTTTAGGATGGTTTCCTTCAACCAATGGGCTGGCACGCGGTCATCTGAGTGAAATAACCTAAATTACGTCATAAAACCCCAACCAGAAAAACAAAACAATTAAACGATGTTTGTATTAATAATAATATTGACGGTTCAGAACTATCACTAAGACGCTCTCTTCATGTTTTACATACTTTCCATCAACTGTCTGGTTTAAAAATCAATGTAGAGAAAACAAAAGCAGCTTGGATTGGAGCTTTAACACAATCGGAGGTTAAACTACATGTATGTCAAGATATTAATTTAGTTTGGGTTATAGAACTCACAATCCTAGGTATAAAGTTTTTAACTGTGAATTTCAATCAAATAGCAAGTATAAATTATAGAGAAAAACTAAACTGCTTACAACAACAACTTAAAAAATGGAAGTGTAGAAACTTAACTCTATTCGGCAAAGTTACAGTTATCAAGTCCCTTGCATTGCCTAAATTAACACATTTATTTGTTACCTTACCAAATCCTCCTGTATCCTTTGTTAATGAGTTAGAATGTAGCCTGTTCAAATTTATATGGAATGGTGGTTGTGATAGAGTGCAGCGCAAAATTCTTACCCAAAACTATGACTA
>JAVFBZ010040533.1:0-10650 GCA_032466195.1 Katharina tunicata
ATATAATCAATCGTAGCATTGCGTTCATTGTAAGGCAAACCTTTGGAGAAATCGATCGTTAAATAAAATGTATGACTAATGTTGACCTGGTAACTCCATAAATCAAGGAACACATGAACGTATCAAAGATGAAGACTACACTTTTTAACATGTTGTAATACAGATCTTTCTGGCGGGTCTGTAATAGCCTTATACACAAATACACATGCAGTAAACACAGGCGGTCAAATTATCGCTAACGCATCACATCGTTCTGTCCATTGTATTTCGCGACAGGACCATATCCATAGTAACCAGGTTTGAATCCCAGCCGTGTGTTGTGACTATGTTTTAATACCATTAATTGTTCAGGCAATGTGTTTTAATTTGCTTCACAGTTAGTCATTCATTGTCGGTACAGAACATTAATTACAGAGTTTAAGACATTACGTAAGACAAATGTTACATCACATGGGTAAAGCCAGTGCATTTATTTCTGTTTAATAATTCACATTTTGCGCAGAGAAGCAAACCTGAAGGAATAAAAAATATTTCACATTCACTCGTTCTTCTAAGTTTACTCACTGTCTTATACTGAATACTATAAAAGTAAATAAGAAACCATACATCAGGGCATCAAAACCTTATTTACATTTCTGATCACTCATGAAAACAAAATTCAGCTACATTTATAATATTCTGCAAGTTTATTGAAGAATTTAGCTACATCCGGATTTTCCACTGAATACAACAAATGAAAAACCATCAAATAAGTAAAATGGCCGTGAGTAAGCCAATGAAACACAACCAAATCATGGCAAGTTTCTTGCAGTAATCTAATTTTCTTTCGTTTCATTTGAGTTCACACAGATTCCCATTCGCCGAATGGCTTAACAAATACATTTAGTCCCTTGTTAATCATTCTTACTTGTTTTAGATTCATCCGGAAACCTATGCTCATTGTTAAGTGTGGCATTAAGGGGTTAAATTTATTTATTATGTGAGGTATAGCCTTAAGAGACCATGTTACTATTACCACGGCAATTAAAGGGACTAACCACTTAGGTATATTGGCCTATGCCAGCCTTTTGTAGACCGATCCAGGCCATATTGACCCTTCGTACCGAAGTCATGCCAAACGAAAGGGCTTTGAGAGAGTTTTGGCTAACGATTTTCTTAGCAGTGGTTGAACTTTGGAGAATTTGCGATCATAAAGTCTCAATTTGTCTCTTAACGCTGTTACCTGCAGCCTAAACATCTACGTGGTTATGAACAGGAGTACGAAGCTCATATCAAACTTGCTTATCAAACTTTGGATTACATCTGTAGTTAGGCCTTCTATCTGTCAGGATCCAATTAGTCTATTCATAAACTTATAGCCCGAGGTAAACAAATTCTCTCCACAAAAGCCATCGAGATTTCTAATGTGTATTTCGTGAAAGCCAGTGCATGTTTAATCCACCTCTGCAACCCACGCAGAAATTCTTTCGTGTTGTCCTTATGAATTGAGACCAGAAATTGTGCTTGGTAGAAATTGTGAAACGTTGCTGATAATGAAAAATTGATAAGTATATTTTAGTCATCCCGAAGCTCTGGGAATTATTTTTTAAAAGCTTCCCGACTAGTCTTCTGTTGCTGATGAACAAATCAATTTCCCTGCAGAGTTTCGTACAAATGTAATATCATGCCTGAAAAAGCAATGCGTTCAATACGATACCATTGTTCGGCTTGATATTATCGTTGGAAGTACAATTCATTTAAGTAATTAACTTATTGTGCTAACTTATTACCTTGTTATTCTTCCCGAAACAATACTAGATTATATCAAATTATTTCATAAATATAGCATTTAAGTTAAAATACTAATATAAACTATTTTCCCACATTTATAATATCTGTGTCATACATAACTACATATTAATAACAAACGTTTAATAAAAACATTGTTACATTTCTGATCACTCATGGAAATTTAAAGTTTCTTTAAGAATAAGGTGACAATCTTTTGTTTCCCCGCTCTTCTATCTAGAGACCAGCTTTCTTTCTAATTTTCTACCAAAACCGGTTAATGACAAATTTTTGATAAAGGTGAAAGTCTCTTGAGGATGCCATTGAAATTTACTGGGGATAAATTAATTTGTTATGATAGTTTTAACTGAAGCTCAAATTTCGGTTTAGGTTCTGATTTATTCGGTAGACTTGTTATTGTGTTTTACTTCTCAGACTATGTTACATCCTCCAGGGTCATTCAGCGGTCTAGCCAGTACAGTATATTGACCACAACAGTGCTTTATAGACCGCAACATGTCACATTGAACTTTCGCATTGACGTTATTCCGACAGAAAAGGCTCAGGGAGGGTTATAGCTAACGATTTGTTCTAACCAGTGTTGGGGCTTTCGAGAAGGTACGAACATGATTCATTAAGTGTTTCGGTGGGCTACTTGACCCTTTCATCTGCCGCAGAAACATAAAACTTGGTAAGGGCTAGAGTGCGAAGTTCATTTAACTCGCTTGTCGCGAGATTACAAGGGTTATTTCCAACCATAATCTAAATATGACGTATACACGCGGCAAAACATGACCTCTTCTTAGCATGCGCATAGTTTAAGCGACACAGGTAAAGATACATAACCTGGAATTACAACTTCTAATCGCTGTCAGGGTTTCGTTTCCTTTTCACTTGGATATATAGCAACTAATATTTCGAAACATATACATTCTTTATTTAACGTATCTTGAAGTTATATCCCGTATACATAATCTGGTCTCTAAGGATATGTTTGTCAAGCAGCTAATTATAGTCCAGGAGAAAACATTAAACATGAGATCGATTTTATGGATGATCAATCTGTGTATGCCGATCCAATATTAACACAATCACGCTCTTTGGAGATAAGGTGCACATAAATATTTCCTAGCCATTCAAGACTTACTCTCCAATGTATTGTTACATTAGAGTTATAGCGGCAATACTAAAAGTATCGCCTTGAGGCCCTAGCCACTTCACAACACTCATGAATATGATCAGAATAGATGGACAGTACGGCCTCAAATGGTACACTGGTCACCATTTGATTTCATACTAATCTGGGCAGTATGTTTCCAGATTATATTCATGCTGTCATACTTAGCACTGGAGGAACATTATCTTTCCAACAGCAAAACCACTAAAGTGACTAAATATGTTCTGGTTGTGAAGATCTCTTTCTACTGTTGGAATGCAGCGCCGTTATATAAGTGAAATACCCCTCAATCAATCAATCAACAATTTACAATGAAAACGTGTTCTTCTGCAGAACCCGATTGTGTGCGAAAAGGTTGTTTTCATCAAGATATATATTTAAGTACGCCTTGTTTGTAAATCATTGTAATAAATATACAAAGACCATTGTAAGTTAATGATACAGATACTTGTATATCCGAGTTTAATATTCCTATTACTTCTTTTTAGTGATTCAGTGCATGACGTCCTTTTTTGCGTGACTATTGTGGCCATCTTCTCGGTTGAATAGTCTAGGTTTACATAGATACCATTACAAATGTATTTAACGTACATTGTTACGGATGTTGTCTTTCAAGGCAGGCTATCTCTACTAATGGCAACTGCTTCTTACCAATATCTTATACGGTTATAGTATTGTTGTCTAAGGGTCAAATCTACATATAGGAATTGGTTTAAACTGCATCTTTAGTTATTTTAGAAAGAGCAATAAAAGTTCCTTGACCATCGTTTGATAACCGTAGAAACTTACATTTGATGGCTAGTTTCATCGATTATCTAAACAACATACTAACTGCAACGATAAAAATCACTTCTGCTTGGTATCTACACAACTGTACTGATACATACAAAACTTTCGACTCAGTTTCAAGGAATACGATGGTAGTGCAGACTTCTTTACATGTGTACAAAGAAATGTATTTAGTCTTACACCTAACTAACGGTTAAACGTCAAAATCTCATGTTCAAAAAGGGTTGTCCAATTCCGAACAAAG
The DNA here is from genome assembly GCA_032466195.1 of Katharina tunicata. Lineage (NCBI taxonomy): Eukaryota > Metazoa > Mollusca > Polyplacophora > Chitonida > Mopaliidae > Katharina > Katharina tunicata. The sequence continues at coordinate 3,978 of JAVFBZ010040533.1, forward strand.
AGATCATACAACCAGACGGTATTGTAAATATTTGCGATACCGATAAATGCTTTTTGTTCCAATTTTGACAGATCTTTACAGATCTTTTCAGTTGAAGAAAGAAGTTGGTACTTCGGAGTCGATATTATTGTCAACCAAAGAGAGCATACAACCAGACGGTATTGTAAATATTTGCGATATCAATACAGATCTTTTCACTTAAGGAAAGAATTTGTTACTTCTGAGCCTATTACAATAACTGTTTTGACTTTTAATAGGATTAACTGTTAATGCTGCCCTTCATAAGCCCTCTTAAAGTAAATGACATGTATTGAAGATTTCGGTACTTTAGAAAGACTGTTTAACATGACACCAAATTATTGAACAGAAATTTGGTGTTGAAACGATTCAATTAGCACGATTGATATCTACTACACTTGTGCACATGCAAAACGATCAAAATGTGGATATCACATATCTGCTAATGTGACATTTCTTTGCACACATATTAATAACCATTGTGGTTTATTGTAAGTCAAATAAGCGATTTGAGAATTGAGAAGATATCAATTACATATTTTGAATATTGTGTTTATCCCTGCAAGCGAACGTGTATCATACAAAAAAGCGCAACTACAGTATGTATGGTCCGTTAGGCATCTCTGTATTTTTTATCAAACGAAACATTAATATAACCTTTAAATCTTGGTTATGCACGTATTTTATTGGCATTTTACGTAGTTCTCATGGAAATTTAAATTATATGCCGATTTTGCATCACCTGTGTTTGACGTCGCCTCTGAAATGAATAATAAATGAAACTAGTAATGTATTAAAATGTTTGTTTTATAATGCCACGATTCTTGGCAACACTAGCAGAGGAATGTCGACTTAACAAAACCGATAAGTCATCACATGTTTTAGATAAATTCTTTGATAGTTTTTGAAAGTTTGTGAAAGGTCATAATATCGAGTTGTTATTGGTATTTTACAGAAATCACGATAAAAGTTTATAGCAGTTAAATGCTGAATGACATATTTGGCGAACCTGTAGAACATATACATGTATTCACATATCTTGTTATAACTCTCTTTTTAACCCTGTCCACTTAGCGTGTCCAAGTGTGTTTTACTGTTTGTTGTTTTCCTTATCTCGATGACGCGATAGGAACTATATATGATAAATTACCATATCGCCTTATAATAAATGAAGAATGTACGTGTATACACAGGGTAGCATCCGTAGTCATACATTATTCACGATTCAACTTTCCGGCGATGAACGATATTCCGACACGGCATCTTAGTCTCAATGTTGAAGGTATACCTGCAAGGCAATATGATTGATACGAATATTTGTATATAAACGTAATGCAGGTTTATGCATCTTTATACGAGATAGAGAAGAAAAGCAGCCCTCGTGGGGTGCCTGTAGCTCTGTAGCGTATGGATTGACAGAGACATGTTTTTGTTGGGGTTGTGTTACACAGAGGACATTAATTATAGGCTGGTGTTTCCAGGAAAGTGACTTGGTATCTCATCAATCTGTGTATACCTACACGCCATTAAACTAATGCAGTTCTTGATATCATTTGCTGGTAGAGCACGATAACGTTGTATCGTCCTGTGACCTGTCCTTAGCGTTGTGTCCCAAGTTACAAAGCCTAATAGAATGTGTTCATTTTTAGCAGTCTATTTAATAAAACCCAAAGTACACCAAGGCCATTTTCTTTACACGCACGTCTCTGTTAGTGTATGTTTGTGGTTTGGAGAGCAATATATATATATTGTCTCAGTTTTCAAAGTTACTTTAATGGATGTGAATGCTTACATCACCTAAAAAAATATTTTCAACGCGATTTGGCTTGTTTGGAAGTTAACAGAAGGGTTCATGTTAGATAAGGTGTCAATTAGAACATGATTAATTGCGTTTGAAAAGAAGGTAATTGCAAATTAAGAAATTGGCTATGAAAAATAGGAAAACGCTAGTTGAATCAATTATACCTTAAGAAATATTTGTCATGTAACAACTACCACTTTTCCCTTAAAATAAACAACTGAGAACACATTGCCCGCTTCCCCCTAACATTGTCATATATTCCATTGAAGCTAATAATTGTAAACTAAACTATCACTGATTTAGAACTTTGAGATCACACCGTCTCGTTTTACAAAATACCAGGGCGAAAAAACTATCGACTTTCAGCTTCGCCACAATATTCTTTGATGTAGATTATAAATATCATCCATGGACGAACGGACTTGAAAGGCGAAGTTAGTTTATCACTCTTGTGGTGGGGATATGTCAGAAAACGGGAGAAAGGTCATGTGAAAGGTCATGCTTCTAGAGGGTTTGTCAGAGAATCAGGCAGCTGGGTTTACCAGCGGAACGAATTTATGGCTGATCGAATCCCACATTATTACACTCCAACTTCCTATAGCGGTCGTCTTTGTAGATAGATATTGTATTCAAGCTGCCATTCACTTGAATTTCCATATCAATACTGTGTATATTTCAACGTGTCGTCTCGATGACTAGTGATGGATGAAATCTTAGCCAAGCATGATGAAGTTGATACCGATCAGCTTAGGGACAAGATATTTTAGCCCTTCTTTCATTCGAATATTTATGATTGTTTTTGTCTAGAAGCCACAGTGTAATGAAGTTAGCGACCAAATGAGAGATAAGCTTCTTGTCAAGTCATATTGCTCAAGGTTAGGCTGTGGCTTTTCACATGACCATTCTATAGAGCCAAACGTTTTACTAACGCTAGTTTAAACAATATGTTATATGCATATTAGCTAAGTTAGCTGGATGGGACAACAGTCTAAGCGATAACATGTTAACTCCTCTCCTAATTACAATTTGCTTACATTTGTTAATATTTGGTGAAATCATGTATCCTCGTATATCAACGAATTGAGTTTAATTCTGGTCTGTAAGTAAGTAATATAAGAATAATTTGTTGCTACATACGTGTATGTCTATTTTGGGGAATAGAATCGTAATAACAGATGACTACATGCAAACCAAGATGCTGTTTATCTCGCTTTTTGTGCAAACAAAAACAGATACATGTGTAGGTTAAGTTTTATCAAATTGGCAAAAATCACTTCCTTAATCATGGATCCAAAATGTCAAAGATCTTCACCTGGGAGACTAGTCATTCCAGGAGGCCGATTAAACGGCTGATCGATCTCCCAATGTTACGCAACAACATCGACCCATTAGCTGTCGTTGAAGTGAGTATGGTTTTAAAAGATATCGCTCTTATCACCTTGACTTTTAGCTTAATTTCGGGGTCACTTCACGTTGTATTAACTTTATGTAATTAACAATATAAAATTTAGACAATACGTGACATCGATAAGCTATGGGACAATTTATGATTTGGTGAATCTTTGAATTAAGTCTCCTTGGCTGATTTTGAATATTGACGAATATCTAGAACTTAAATGTTCTAAGTATATCGGCTAAATGATGAATAAGAAGTTGTTTTCTCGAAACCCAAACATAAGAAAATAACCTAAAGATGTGAATTTGCTGAACCATCGTTACATTCTTCTTTTTTCGCGGAACATTCATTTCATTCACGAAATAGAATATAGTAAATAAACTTCCAAAGTCAATTTCTGATTCACCATAACTGTTAGTCTCATAGGTGCTACCAATTTGACTTTTTTTACCATAACTGTTGTTCTTGTCTTAATCAACTAAACCTTTACAAATATTGTCAAATATGTTTATCTCGAATAAAATGGAAACTTTGGAATTTCCAGTATGTAATTGAATTTATATCGCTATGGTCGACAGGAAGTTACTTGTTTAATCAAACGGATTTTAAATATGATCATTGTGTAAGTGGATTAGACATGGGCAAACCACAGTCTGATTCTTGTCCATCATTTTATCTCGCCACCAGGTTTATTTTCAACCATAATCTAAACATGACGTATACCTGAGGCAACAAACATGACAAACCTTGGCAATGGCACAATTTACTTGACACAGGTAAACTCTGGCGGATTGATAACCTTTAAGGTAAATTATCAGTTTGATTATGTTTTATGGAATATAGCTACTGAGAAACATCAACAAAGAAATACTGACTTGACGTGGTTTTGTTAGAGAGAAGTCACTGATCTGCGATTTTGGAAAAAGAAGTAAGGTATAAATTTAACGTATCTTGGAGAGATATCACAATCTGGTCTCTATGGATATCTTTGTCAGACTGAGATAATTTGCGAAGGAGAAGGCAGTAATTAGGAGGTCCATGTTTCCAGAAGATCGACCTTATTGGGGATGAATCTACGTATAGCAACACAATATTAACACAATCACTTTCTGTGTAGACAAGGTGCAAAGCGGTCGCTGGAAAGATTGTTAGCTAATGATACGGATACTTGTATATCAGAAATTAATTTTCCTAAAACTTCTACGACTTGCGTTGCTTGAATTCCTTTTTCGCGTGACTATTGTAACCATGGCGTCGTTTGAATAGTCTAGGTTTGCATAGACACCAAATGCAAATCTATTGATCTTAACTTGTAAGAATAGCTACGAATGTTGTAAAAAAAAATTATTTCGAGGCAGGCTAACTCTACTAATGGCATCCGCTTCTTATCAAAATGCAACATTTGATTATGTTATCGCTATCGAAAGGTCAAATCAAGATAAAGGAATTCTTTTGAACTGCGCCGTAGGTTAAATTAGAAGAAGCATAAAAAGTTCCTTGATCATCGTTTGATAAACGTAGAAACTTTGTGACTATGGTTATTGATAGTATCAACGTAACAGTGGTGATACATACATAACTTTTGACTCAGTTTCGATGACTTTTTCGACAAATATTTGAATGACATTACGTAGTTACTTGACCTAGAAATATACATGTATGCTCCAGACGTTTCTCAGGCTCTTAATTTTCTGTGGCCGTTATAGCTCGATATCTAAAAGTCAATATTAGGAGACCTATGCATTTTTCATTATATATTATTCACGAAGTCTGACATTGACTTGCTTATAAGAGTAGAGTAACAACCCGATTGTATCAGAAAAAAATCAATTTCGGAATGTGATGTTATGTTGTCGATAAGGATTATATTTAAACCAATTGCCAGACAGAGATTTTCGTATCTAGGGGAGAATGACTTCGTAGAAAATCGATCTATGTGTACCATCGCAATATTAACACAATAAAGCTCAGTTTGATACAAGAAACAGATATATTCCCTGACTATCAATCGAATGCCTTCTGATTTAAACTATCATTTAAGATTACTGAAATATGAAATCTACAGCTAAATCATATGACTTCAGAATTTTAACATTAAAAACTCAAAGTAAGTTACAAAAATACTTGTATAGCATAAAGTGTTTGATTTTTTCCGTTTCTTTGTCTATTTGGGGTTTATCTCTATGTCGTTATTTTATGTTAACAAGACTGGGTAGACTGATTCATGTTATGGATACGTGTTCATTGTGCATGTTCCAATTCCAAATAAGGAATGGTCAGGTGCCGAAAAATCAGTTATTGAATTGTTTGACCATTTTACTTAATCGCCGAGACGGTTAGATTCACTGATTGTGAACAAGTTCTATTAAAGGTAAATTGATAATCTGAACCCTGACGTGATTCTGAGTCGTAATCAGTACTAAAATGAGACAAAGACTTAACACCAAAAAAGAAAACATTAAAGGGAAAAAACAATCTAGCACATCAATTGAACCCGACATCCACTTCGGTGTTTGTTTTACTTAATAAAGGCATATTTCTGTGCGAAACACCCAACATTTCTTTCTGATGGTGTATATCAATGCTTTGTTTTCATTGGCCTCTTCTTTTATTATTTCGGAAGGAAATACAGCAGAGATTTAAATGAAAGCAGTTTGTTGGGGTTTTTTAACCTATTCACTAAGCGCAATAACCCAAGAATGTAATAAAGAAAGGCAGTCGCCAAACAGTCGGCGGTGTGCTTTAAATGTATAAAATGTATACAGAGTAGCACTATTCTGTTTATTAAACCTAACTAAACGGGTCGATTTCCTACCTTTTATTTACCCTTGTTGGTGTAAATATACAGTTAATCGGTTCATAAAAACAATATGATTCACAAGTTGTTTGAACATATAATAATGGTTTCTGCTAAAACAAGCTGTGGTGATGAAGGATCCCGTTCATGTCACAATAGAGGCAATAGGCAGCGTTAGTCAATCGATTTGACATAATCTGTAATACACAAAATATTAACCAAACAGTCTAGTTTAGTTTATCACTCCTGCTGTGGTTGATGATACCTGTCAAAGATAAGCCTCCGGAATTATAAAGCAAACATCTCACTGCCAGAGGAGAATATTGGTGTTTCCAGGCGACTACCTTTATGTCTGATCGAGTTGTGTGTACCATCACACAACTACTGCCAACCTCCATCAACAATTCGTGTATTTTATCAGAACTACCAATGTCAATGACTGTGCTTTCAGATAATTATTGAGTAGAGAGTTTCACGTTTTTCGATAGAGATTTCACTTGTTATTCAACAACATGGGCAACACGCGATTTATAGCATGTTAAAGCGAAACTTAAATAGAAATCCGGTTGCATCGGCGCTGTATGTTTTCATTGCCGGTCCATATTTCTCATAGCACATATTATTCACGAGCTCTCCAATACATACTTGATTGTCTGGGTTT
>JAVFBZ010040566.1:0-10650 GCA_032466195.1 Katharina tunicata
AGAAAAATATCAATTTTTCATGAGATTCAGTTATGGTGCACAATTCAGAACTTTTGAGTGCGTATGTTACATTAAGAGTATGTCTTATTTGTGGACGTTGAATAGCGCGTGTTTGTTGGCATACCGCCCTGACAATCATGAACCGTGTAGCCAATGCTATACGAATGACAGACATATGGGTGTTTGGCGCCATGCTATAAGAATGACAGACATATGAGTGTTTGGCGCCCTGCTCTTGAGTATTTCGCTAAATTGGCTGTGAAGATTTTTCCAATTTAAAAAAGCAACAATTACACAACTAAGATAGTTCCAGTCACTTCCAGCTAAGGTTCTTATAAGTATAACCCCATGAATGTGAGCACGTGATATTCGACAGAGAGCGCTATATGAGTCCGAAGCACAACGTTATGCGGAAGCACGACGTAGACTCTAATCAATTAAATAAACAAAAACACTACACACAGCTGTATATTACAGACGAAAACTGTATTTATTCAGATAATCTCATGACCATTTCAACAAGCTCTAAGATGACATTTTATTTTCTACTCGTAAAAAAACTCCCAGTAACCAAATGAATTATTAATCACTGACACTTAATCAAAAGAGGAACTAAGATAATCAATGTTGTCATAACCAGGGACGAATATTGAATTATGTATAACTCAGACTCGAATGATATTTTTACATTTTTTGTCTTTATTCTGTTCTTGCGGCACACTTGTAGCATACGCCAAGTCAAGTCAAAAGGTCAATTCTATATATTTCAGAAGATAATGATAAATATATCATGTTTGTTTGTCTTACGCCTCAATAATTTTTCTTCATGGGGATTCGATGTCTTTGTCTGACTGTACGTTAACGCCGCACATGTGATTTTATTCACTCTGTACGAACCGAAGGGTGAAGGAAACCACACACCATCTCGAGGCGAAAAACAAGGACAAAATAGGACGATCACAGGACGCAAAAAGGACGCATATATGGTTTGCTGTTGTCTCTTTGTTAAAAAGCACTGGGCAGAGGGCCTTCCCGAAAAACTGCTCGCTTGTCGTAATTTTAGTCCTCGGTTGGTTGGGCGCTTGGCTGCTCAGTCCACTTTTCTCTATACTGTACAAGTTCGAACCACCCCGTCGACCGTAAATATATAAGGGAAGTGTACTGTAGGTGCGGTGGTCGCGGGTTTCTTTCGTTTTTCCTCCATATATCGGCCACGATAAGTTGTCGCATAATTGAAATTAAGTTGTGTATGACGTTAAACATTACAATTAACTAGTCATTGAAAAGAGATAATCGTTAAAAGTAAACAAATATTCTGCTGAGCCTTACTTATCTCGAAATGTCGATTTTTTTTACCGGCAATTTGACAAAATCATTTATAAATAGGAACAACCTGAACCATGTTAGATCACAACGCCTTTCAAACTGTGATAGTCCTTTATCTTCAAGTTCGCTTGAATGCGCTGTGTTTCAAATTATATTTACTGATTAACTCAGTTGTGGTACATAATTTATTTCAATAAATACAAAAATAACCATATCGATCAAATAAACGAATATGGAAATTTGTATTACACATTCCCTGTTTCTTCCACAATCCTGGCATATTTTGATTTTGGAAAAAATATTGCATAAACCAAAAGAGAAGAATCAAGGCTTTCTGTAAATATATAGACCTGCAGACATCGAGAGGTAATCAGCTTGCAATATAGCGTACGGTAATGGTTTGGCTTATAAACACTGATTGCTTGTTTTAAACTTGATTGAACTTAAACACTAAATATTATACACACAGCTCTTAATCACAATTGACGCGTCGTCTAACATAAAAAAATTATTTATTTTCATGCCACCGTGTTTTTTACATCTAATTTATTTATTTATTTATTTATTTAACAAGCTGTTGACTTGCTCAATGCTTGTTGAAGAGTACTTCACTTGTGCCTGTATGTGTAAATAAAACGGCAATAAACCTAAAAAAAACACAACACATCTCCGCAGAAACCAGAATAGTTCCTTTTTATACATTCGTTCGACGGAGCGATTCGAAAATATACGCATCAGTAGTCCAACAATCTGAGCTTAGGAGCAGTCCTTCATTTCATCGGTGTTCAATCCAACGTCCCTAATTCATAACAGAGAATATCAAGCCCTTATTTTACTCGTTGGACCTTTTCACTTTTCGCAAAATGAATTTTAAACTGGCATAAATGGCCGAGCGTTTCGAGCAGGGTGCCATTGTAGTACAAGACATGAAACAATAGCTTATCAATTTAAAAATTGTTCGATTCATCTGCTCTCTTCTTGTATGTATTTTCTCAATGTTCGGCGTCGTTCAGCTGTCGCTAGTGACGTCTTTAATGTTTCTGTATGTTAAGCCCCCGATTTACTGTCACACCTTGGAAAACGTTTGAGTGGCCAATGGAAATTGCCGTACCATGTTCACAGTAGTGTCATCCTGAGCCCTGATCATGTGAGAGAAGGGACACAAGGAAGACGATATGACGTAATGTCTCGCTTCACGTCCTGTGTACGTGTCCTATGGCGTTTTAGTTTCTCGAGCCCTGGTTGATCTTTGAATGAATATAAAAGCATTAATTTATCTAACTAAGTAGAGATACCCCAACGGTAATCAACTGTGATTTCATGAATGAAATAACAATAAAATAAAATAAAAACTCGTTTTAAACCATTGCCCAGTTGCTTGAGCGTTGGACTGCTGGGTCCCCCTCGTGTATCCGTTACGTAAAACAATGTAACAGTTTTTGACATTTTTTCAAAATTCGACTTTGATATACCGTTGATGATGCTAATGTAAATGAAAAACAAATTGAGATTGTACTAGGCTTTTGCTTTTTGGCTTATACGTTCTTACGTACCCCCTCTGCCTAAGGGTGCTATGTTTTAAGCCTAATCATACTGTGTTTACTTAGCACTGGAAGAAAATTAATTCCCCAACAGATAACAGAGCAGAGCTCTTCACAGCGTATGGTTGTTTTTATTGTGGCTAGTAACTGTTGGAGTATATTGTCGTCATATATCTTTAATACCCATGCGCACGGCGTTAAACACTAATCAGTTAGTCACTCATATAGCTGTGGATACGGGGTTAATGAATATCATATCGGTATTCCAACAAACACACGCTATCCATCGTTCCCAAAATACAAAACGTGCTTTTGAGTAATTTGGATCAATCAATCAATCAATCAAACAATTAAACCAATAAGATACACGACACTGTCTCAGAGAATGGAATACCAGGAAACAAAAATAAGATTGATGTATTTACTGAACAATGGTCAATATAAAAGAAAAATATACATTAATATATGTTTCTTAAGTGGATTGCGTTTCTGGATGGCACGCGGTGCATCTCTCAGCTTTATGTCTTGACGATCCTGCGGTGGCTGGTGTCATCTCTCAGTTGTATGTCTAGACGATCCTGCGGTGGTTGGTGGCATCTCTCAGTTTTATGTCTTGACGATCCTGCGGTGGCTGGTGGCATCTCTCAGTTTTATGTCTTGACGATCCTGCGGTGGCTGGTGGCATCTCTCAGTTATATGTCTTGACGATCCTGCGGTGGTTGGTGGCAGCTTTTTGTGCCCTGGTGCCCTGTGGTGTCTTGTTTTATCCTGTAAATGTTCTGCGAATTCCCCTGGCATATATTTGACGTAAGCAAGTTCTTGTACTGAATGAAATCCAATCTTCTATTGTGCGCCAAATTAGCTGGTCATAACACATCCACTGTCCGCCGACTGTAAACGGTTGTCAAGCTCTTCCTTGTCACTGGCAGAACATGGAACACAACTACATTCAATCGTTCTCGCGCCTTAAGTATGCCCTATTTTTAAATATTCTCAAGGGATAGAGAACCTTAACATGAGTCTCTGCGGACAGCGAGGAAAGAAGTGTCCTGACTGTTAGAGCCACACTGAGAAACCCCTGTATGGTTTCACATTGGTGGTTCCTCTATTTCCACCTGTCCATTCATTTCAGCAGAAAAACCATGTTGCATGTGCTGTCCACCATACATGTGTCTGCTTAATTCGACAATCTGATCTCGCGAGATCTCATATGTATGATATGGACAAGATAGATCTCTGAGGTCTCGTTGAGACATTTTGAAAAGGGTCTGGGTAGTCCGCATGGTGTGTCTCATACGTTTTATACTGAGTTGTCCGCGTATGAACTATTATCTCGTATATCTACCAGGCACATTTTGGGACATAATTCCCAGTCAAGATTGTAGCACTATATAGGTCAGTCTTTGAACCCCAAAATCAGGCGGAAAACATGTCCCCACGAGGCTTCAGAGATCTGTTTTCGTCATGCATAGGATATTTTACGTAATCAGATTGATTAATGCGACTCTATATAGATGATAAAACTGTGGGGTTTACTAGATGATAAACGATTCTTACCCATTCACAGCATAATTTTAAAAACTGTTCTATACATTTTACCTCTTGAGACTATTTTGTAGACTATTTTTGGATTTTACTCCGCTTAGCTATATAAAGCCAATTTCCCGTGACAGTGGATATACCGGGGAGTTTATTTTTCACGAAGTTTTTGTCGAGTTTTCCACAAAACAGCTGCAGTTAAAAGTTAAAAGTGAAATGTTCTTAAGTACGACGTTAAACACCAATCAAATAAAAACAAGTCCGCACTGCGAGACATACCCCGTGGCCTGCAGCAAATACGAATCCTGTGGCTGCAGGCAAAATTGTCGAGGTGTTGAGGCATGTGTTAATTATACCTGCCTCAAGACCTTGGCATTTGTTTTGTGTGCATGTTTACACAACTATGTATCATGTGGCTGCAGGCTTTGAAGCATGTATTATTAAAACATGCCTCAAAGCCTTGACATTTGCGCTGTGTGCATTTATAAACTCGCTTTTTAAAAAAACATGGTAAAATTGAAAATTCCGGCTCCGTTATGACTTGCGTAGTACTATCCGGTATATATTGCCCAATTTTCAGAACAATTCCAACATTATTGACAGAGAAATAGTCCATTTAGTAAGTGTTACATCAACAACAACAACAACAACAAAAGCGCCAACAAGAGAGGGAGTAAGATCTAGACCCCGTTCACCACGGGGTAATAATTAAGGAAAACTGTCTAGTCCGATTGTCGATCCTGGGGGGTTGTGGAATCCTTAGGGAAGTATATTTACTGGCAGTGCAAAAGTCACCTTCTGGGTCTATGATAGTGACAAACATCGTACCCAAATACACTGGATAAATCTCACACTTAAATCATGATCTTATTCTTCTCTGTTTTAAATTAAGTTGTACAGTTGTTGAGATTCATCTGTCACGTGGCTTCACAATTAAGCCTCTTTGTCAGTTATGTATTAAGACTGCTTCTCGTAAGCCTTTGGTTTAAAACTAAAACCATACCTTATCAGCCAGGCTTATTTCTTATGTTTGTTAAATACTGATGTAATCCGTTGAAATGATTTTCTAGGTTCAATTAAAGATTAATTCTTCCTCTTACTTCACATTTTCTGTAGGAGTGAAGTTAACGCTCCTGACTTCAGCTTCATTGCTGAGCTGGTTGGATTGATTTTTTGCCGCTGTATAATTTTAAGACTCTATTATTAAAAAGTACTCATCTATAGATTGCATCGTGAACAATGTTAAAAAAACTATCTTACTTAAAATTTTCTGAAAATAGAATATGCTGAATCTAAGAGCGTTACAACAAAAAAAAACACGAAAATAATATACCGAAAACTGATTAACATTTCTTTAACTGTAGTTTTTAACCGGTGCATTTGAATTATTTAGCTGAAAATTACACTGACTTGATTTTACTTAAATCATATATAAGAAAAGTTGAGAAGTTTGAGAACAAAATAGAAGAAATCTGTTTATTTATATAATTTATTTATTTGATTAGTGTTGATGTCTTACTTAACGGCGAAGAAACTTCGATAAGCAAATATGTGTTTATAGCACCAAATGGAAAACTTCCCGTATGTACATATCTCTATTTTTATTGGCAGCCTTAAATTGAATTATCTAAGCCACCTACTCATAAACGGACTGAAACTAATGCCGGGTACAGTGACGGGGGCAACAGTCGATGCTCAACCTAGTGAGCAACGACGCGGTGGCTCTCTGTAGAAAATGAAACAGAAATTGACCACACGTTAATGTCAGCAGATGTCTTTTTTATTCATAGATTGGATAGTTAATTAATCAGTTTAATCAATGGTGGCACAACAGGGCGGAAAAACTTGGGCCTTATTCTGAGCTAATCGATAAATTGCGTGTATGAAGTTGTACTCTTATCGTGCTTTAAAAATACGAGAAAAATGTGGTGCGATACAAAGAAGGAAGAATTCAAAAGCTTTCCGTCTAGCAAAAATCAATAAATATATTATTTCTTTATCGGATACTGAAAGATAATACATTTTTAAATCTCTTAAGTAAATATAAAAACGTGAAAAACTACGAGAATGAAAATACTATTCATTCCTGTATCAAAAACTTATAATTGAATATCCTATTAATCGATTTCTCTCTGAACGGTCTATTTCAAATCCCTGAAAACATTGACAAAAAGACAGACAACTTATTGCATAAAATGTCATGTTTTTGTGGTTGATTGGTGGTTGATTGCGCAACAATGCGGGGCAAACAGTGAAAAGCAGAAGTATATAACTGTTTGTAATTGCACATTTCATTAATCAGAAAACAAAATACCGCATTAAAGTTATTGACTAAAAGATAATTCGTTAGAAATGATACTATATGTCCCATTATCGAAAACTTGTAATAAATTCGTTTAAAAAATGTAATTTTCGGTCGGAAAATTAGAACAGCCACTGATTAACCGACTTCTGAAGAATTTATCGATATTAGTTTTCTTTTCAATGCCTGATTAATCAATTGGAAGATGGGGCATGTGAACTGGGTCACCGGTGACAGATGTGTGTATACTCAATAGAATCAATAGGCATATTTAAGAAAGTGCAGTCTAATAAAAGAGATATGCTCAAGAGTAGATTTACACCTTTACTTTTTTTATTTGTTTAATTAGTGCTTAAAATCGTACTCAAGGATATGTCATATAGTATCTGACGTCTTTGCGTATAATTTCCCTTTTATATCTTTACGGAAGTTACTGTCGATATATTTGCATAGAAATCGGTATGCCCCTTAACCAGAGCCGATGTAAGGGCTTAATAGATGGTAGAGTTTTGATCGGTCAAGTGTAAATACGGAAAAGTATGAAAATGTTTGGTTAATGATACAAAAAACAAATCATCGACCAACCCGAGGTAAACGTTTGACCCGTAACACTTGAATATTACCCTTGACTTTTAACCTGTACATTCTCTAAAGGATGTTTATGCATATATCTACCCTCTAAACCACCGATATAACTTTTGGGAATCTAAATCCAGGAACATTAATACATCCCTTGATACCAGCCATCTAGCTAGTATATGTCATCATTCTATTTACCGTATTATTCTTGACGATGGGCAAAAGAAATACTCAGGTAAGTCCATCGCTTGGCGTCTATACTAGACGTCAATGTTCCTATTCAGTTAAGCGAGTTCGGAGAAATAGTTTTTTGAACTAATGTGTGTTCAAAGTAGAACAATTAAGCAAGAGTACAATAACCATCTCTGCCATTCGACCAAATCAAATATATGACTTGATTTATTCACACCTGTTTAATTCTGGTCATATTTGGTGACCAGTAGTTCCACATATCAGTTTTGAATAATATAGAATAAGAGAAACTCCGAGAAAGAAGGTCATTTTGGTATAGATAATATATTTCGGCTTTCTAATGCCATCATCGGTTAAAGATATACAAAGTGCACAAGGCTAGAAGAGTATTTATAGCACAGTAATAACAAGGATTAATTAATTAACTATTAAAATAAACGAATGAAAGTACATTATTCTAACAAAGGCAATCATGATATCAGTTAATCCGGTCAAAGGTTCATTGCACACATGCAAGTAAAGAAACAAACAGTAAGACATTATCAATATAACAAATACCATTATTCATTTAAAGACAAAGAGTTCTGATGAGGCTTAAATACCATGATTTAGTTTGGGTTATTTTGGTTTGATTGTTTTTGCTTCTTTAGTCTTAAGTTCACACCAGTGTTTAGCATAATCAATTACTTAAACGGTAGCCCTCATCTTCACCTTCAACCGACTGGACTGGAACATCGATATCAGACTGTAATAACCTTAATACTAAAATCAGCAAACAAACAAACCAAATTGACGTCGATTGCTAAAATAGATTGTCAGCTGCAGAATCGGTCGACGAATCGGTCGAGCTTCCGGTGGCCTGGAACGCTCAGATCTTTGGTCTTCAGGAAGCCGATCATTCGTGGTTTCAGGTTTGAATCCATACTTGTCTTGTGTCGTCTTTGTTGATTATCAGTTAGATTTTGGGTGATTTCCACTAGCCAATGGGCTGGAATACATTTATAAAAATGATCATAAAGTTCTGTGTTGAAGCCGAATCAAACAAACAAACAAGCGAATCGTGAAATAGATTTCTCACATTCTGACACTTATTAACGATAAACAAATTTCTTTTAATTATTTATGGTGAACAGACTTGTTTCGGCGCCAGAATAATCATCGTCTGCGTGTGGTCATCGCCGTTAAGTAGTATATACTTAAATATGGATTTCCACTTTGCCTTTTCGTGGTATTTACGACACTTAAGTCATAGTGTGACAGGAAAGTGATAGACTGATCATTAAATATTCACTCATAATGTTTGACTGTTTTGATCGTAAGAATAGAACCAACTTCATGCCGTTCCGTCTAAATGTAGTTTTATTCGAGCAGATGAAGGCTTGATTCACTTATGCCAAGGCGGTGTCAGCTACTTCCAGTGTTTATTGTTAATATTCGATACACGTTACATTTCCTGGGAGGCCGAATGTGGACTCGACAAGAACTTGGGAATCTCTTTCGGGGCGGCGATTTAGCAAAAAAGAATCATTTAGAATGCTCCATGTATGTTTTATAGAATAATGTAGATTTCCTAAACTTTGCAATTCCTTGTTCCGTGGTTGCATATCATTATGACTTCAAAATGTTAACCTTTAGGTTTAATGCCTGTCGTTTTATGTTTTGATATGAGAAATTGATCAGTACTGTAAAAGACTGATGGTACATGGTGGCAACTGCTATATATATGCGAGGAATAGTAAAGGTTTGTTCAAAAATAGTTGCAGCTGAACAGCAACAATCTATTTCTAACATTAAACAATTCTGAATATTTCAAGTTTCAAATTGGGGGCCGCGCCGTGGCTCACTTGGTAAGGCCTGAGTACTGTACCCAGTAAAGGTTCGACTTTAAGTATATAAGGGAAATAAAAGAGAACTTTGGGTGATTTTTACAGAGGTGTTACCAGTATTCCACCATACACCGCTATTGCATAGTCGTCTTACAAGTGAGACACTTTCGTACGTCCTTCAACACCAATCAAATTAATAAATAATAAAAATTCTAGAATTGAAGTGACAATTTTATCACAGAAAAATGAAAATGTTCCACTTCTGCGGACAAAAACGGGGACATAATCGCGACACTAAACACGGGGACCGCCCTGGACAACAGGGAAGTCTGATCTCCCTACCAGCTGCCACCATGTACCATCATCCTAATACAGTACCGAGTAATAGGTTTAACAAACACCCGTGAAACATCATTGTGTATGATTGTATGCACAATCAACGATTAGCAACTTCAAAACACAAACGTCGGCATTTGTCATTTCAAAGTATATTGTGGGTCCTGTCACGAAAGAACAGAAATCCGGATTTTGCAGAAATAAGAAGTCAAGAGATTAATCGACTTTTTGTAACTGATGCGCAGCTTAGGCCGTTCCTACAGAAACATTTCCCGTCTTTCGTCGAGAGATTGTGATGTTTGGTTAATTATTAATAAAGAACATTTAATAGGATAAAATACGGGGATGATTAAAGTTGTCATCACTAGAGAAGAACTCTAAATTATTGATTATTTGGATAAGACGGATATTTCAGTAATGTTTGTATTGCTTTGACATGTACATAAAGATCATAGACACAATACGAAATCAAGTTTAGGACTGTGAAACCAGAAATTAACAAAACTGTTATCTCAAATGAAGTGTGGTTGTGCAGCAAATTAAAGAGTTTCCATTTGTATTGTATACCTTTGGATTACAGAAGTTAGCTGTTTCACGGTGATCTCGCTGTTTTCGGATGCAGAAAAAACCCAATTTGTTCTGTTGATATGCGGTACAGCTTGGCATAAATATTTGTTCGGAAAGTCGCAACATACCCTTAGATTATTTGATAGTGGCAACAACATGTTATATATACAAGATGAAAGTAAATAACAAGAAACCAGTGTTTACAGGATTGCAGTCTGGATAAGTACATCCGGTATAAAAATGGCCGGGTGGCGCATATTCGATAAATACTGACTCACCTTAATGTATCGTTTCGGTTATATATTGTCCAAACGGATATTTGTCTATAAAGTGTTTATATATGTGTATGTATGTGTATATGTATGAATGTATATATACTCTGTCAAAAAAGAAACGCATAGGCGAAATATTAATAGAATTATCTCTTTAATACAAAGCGGGA
>JAVFBZ010040577.1:0-10649 GCA_032466195.1 Katharina tunicata
GTTTTTCAGTCAAAATTGTAACTTTGTTGTTGACACTGAGGCTTGTCTTTGTCTGTTGCTTAGTAACTTATACATTGATCAGAGCCATGCTGATGGGAATTGTCCCCTTCATTTGACAATGGCCTTCCAGCTATCAACAAGTTCTTTTGTATTTGCCTTATTAGCTTGCATTATTCCAGTTCTTTGTTCTTTTAGGTTTGAGCCTTTTTGGTTTAAGTCATTTTTCACAAATTCTTACATATTGGTCTTTTTTTAATCAATCTTCCCTAATAATAAAGCATTCTGTTTGGAAGCCTCATTCAGATTTAGCTTTTGTTTATCACTCTTTCTTATTAATAATTGGTATTTTGAGTTTTGTTTTTTTCTCATTTATTTCATTTATCTTATGAGAAAAAGTCGTCAGAGATTGCAGGTTATTAATGTCATGTCAACTTTTTTGTAATATTCATGGTAAGTCTGTCGAGTTTAAAATTGAAATTTACTTTCTGTCTTGTTTTCATAAAAATATGGTAAGTAATTTACTGAGTTACTTACAGTTCCTATTTATAATGATGAAGCTGTTAAGTTTGGTTGGGTATACTGATACTGTTAGACTAATAATTTGGAAATAAATGTGACTGTCTGCAAAAGGTGAAGATATTATTTTATTGATATTCTTATTTTTCTCTCCAATGTTTGTATATCCTATAGGTGCAAGTAAAGTTGTTAAAAATGTAAATTGGGTCCAGTTTAAAATATTGTCTGGGTTCCGTCCATTGTACACGAGTCCCGTATTTGAGCTTGGAAGATCTGCTTTAAAACATTTAGTCTCTCCGGTAAATACCTTTGAAAAAATATTTAGTGCGAGAGGCTTTTTTATTTTTTGCTTTAATTCTAGTTTGACACATTTTCATTTAAGCAACTTTCAGCTGTTGCAGAGTAACCTCAAGAAGACTTCTGACTAACTTTGTGTTCTATAAATGAGGATGTTAATAATTTTCATTTATTAACTTTTTTCAAGCTTGGTTCCCGATCTTGGCCATTCAAATGCAGAGCGAGGCTTTGGCGAAGATATAATCATTTAATTAGTTTCACAACGTGCCTAATTGCACTTCTCACCCTTTAACACACAATATATGCTAATAGATGAAACTTGCATAAATACAATTAGGCATCCTTTTTTACTTCATCAATTAGAAATGTTTCTCTTGTCAAATAGTGCGTAATTATAATTATTCAAATTATATTTAAAGGTGTATTGTGCCATCTTTTGGACAGGTACAACATTTGAAAATATTTGGTGCTGTTTCTTGTCAAATCTGTCTTAACAACATATAAAAAATAAATGAATGTTATCAAAACTATTGTTTATTTACAGAAGAATGTGGTAAAGAGGGCCCCGGCCGTTCGGGTGAAGGCTGCCCTAAAAGGCTCCCAGACGCCCTGTCCGGTGGACGGCTGCAAGGGTTGTCCGACCCAATTGAGGAGACACCTGCGGGCTGTCCATCGGACTTTGACAAGTCAGCTGATGGGCAAGGGAGTCAGTAGCGTGGGCCAAACAAAATCTATTTGTCCTGTTACTGGATGCGGCAGCTGGGTGTTTCGGCTGGATTTACATCTAACAGCCATACACAAGATCACCCAAGGGTCGGAACATTTCTATTCCCTGATGGCAAAGGGTGGCTCAATAATTTTATAAAGGAAAATATCGCTTTATCTTTTTCAGCAAGAAATGATCCACACCTCTTCCACCGACAGAAACTGTCCTGGACACATACCGGACGTTTCTGGTCGACCGGGACAGTGGTCTCCTCCATAACAAGCCATATGACAGGAATAAGAATTTTCCTCCAGCCTCTCCTAACCCCGGACGGTTACAAACTCGAAGAGCTGGGGAGACTAACCACCATTGGGAGTCAAGGGGGCCTATAAGACGCGTTATTGATGTCATGTTTCTAAATAAAGCCACTTTGCCAATTAGTATTTATTCGATTTGGAAAAACACAAGATGGGTGTCACATACCACTATAGATTTACGCACTTTCCACACAATACTATGATTATCTGCATCTTATGTATTTTATTACTTAGCACTGGAGGAACATAATCTTGCTTGACAACAGCGATAACACTTAAGTGACTTTACATTTGTTTGGTTGTGTCAGACGCCGTTTTCTGTTGAAATAAGTGAAATACCCTTGAGCACGGCGTTAAACACCAACAGTCAATCAATCAGTGTATTTTAAGACAACTCAAATAACATCAAAAAATGTTATATCTCCATTCAACAAGAAATGCTCTTTTTCTATTTTCAGATACAAAATGAATACAATAGCCGTCTACCTCTCCTCCTTCCATTTTTTTTTTTAAGTGGTTGGAGGCCAAGTGGACAGGTCCCCATGACAAGGCAGCGATTGTGACACTCCTACAAAAGGTGCCTTTGTGGAAATTTAGTCTAAAGATAGCAAAGGAGCGCCTGACAACCGCTGCCCAAGAGCCCATCATCTCCCAGCACAAGTGGTAGAGGATAGCCGCACCCAAGAGCATGATTATAATCAATGTTTCCCTAAATTGACTAGGTATTTTAAATACAATCTATTCGAACTATATAACTTTTGTCTTTATGCTCTTATTTTTCAGGTTGAAGAACAAGACTGCGTCCTCCGGGAAGGCCTCAAACATAAATTTCAAGGGCCACCTCTGGACAATTGTGCTTCGGTACATGGAGGTGGTCCGGCCAATATTTTTGAGAGGCCTTCAAACAGACCCCGGCTATTTGTTTACCACCTCTGATGGAAAGCGGCTCTCCAACTCTGTTCTTTCCAAAGCTGTCCATAAGCGATGGGACAAGTTTTGGGACTCAAAAGACGTGGACGTCACATCCTTGACAGCTTCCAGACAGAGAAAATCAGCTGTGACTGCTGTGAGTTTGTTTTCAGTTTTACTAGTTATAATAGTATAATGTAGTTGTGTACTAAGTTCTTCATTAGCATTATAATTTAAGTGTGACCCTATCATGTTATATAAAAGTGTAGCTGAACTAATCACTCACTTTGTTGCATTCCTTTTTATGTTTTAGTTCTTGGAGGATTCTTCGGTATCTCCACGAAAAGGAGCGGCTTTGGCGCTACATATGGTGCACAACGAAACGATCCATTGCCGCTACTACGACAAGCGGAGGGGGGTCAAGGAGACCATCCGGTCAACCAACCTCCTCCGCACCATTGTCGAGACCCAGGACCGTCAACCCAGCACCACATTCACTGCCACTGCCAACGCCCAGAGTGATCAATCTTCCTTCCAATGTCAGCAAGGTAAGAAAAACAAAGTTAAAACATAAAAATGTTCTATGTTTTTTTTCAGTGGGGGAGGGTTACGCCGACATAACAGGTTATTTCTTTCCCAAACTAACTTCCGTCATGCAACTTGCTCATACCTCAGAGACCACCAGGAGGCACAAATAAGCTTCATGTAACTACTCGCCTGCTACAAATATAAAATTTGATTCAGTTGGTCTGATATTGATCCATTATTCTTCTTTGTTTCAGAAACAACAACAAAAGCTTTTAGACATGCATGCAGGCAACAAAGGACTTGATCACTTTGGTGCTAGAAGGACAAACTAAAATTTCAGTTCAAAACTTGAAAAAAATGTCTTTTAGACAAAGAACTTGGCAACCTTTTGTTGCAATATACAGCAAGACAACTCATTGGAAAAGCCCAATTTTTCTTGGCAAAGCGGGTATTCCAGTGAGATGTCTTGCATATTTGCGTTGCCTTTAATGTGTACCACTACCAACGTATATGTGAAATTAAAAAAAATACAGATTCAAATTCGTGTTGAAGTTGTTGTCTAGTGAAAAAAAGCAGTTATGTTTAACACATACGTTCAAGGCTTAATTTGCTTTAAAGAGGTTTATAAGATATCAGAAGCCGGATATCTTAGTTTCCTTTAACAGAACGTGCATACATATATTGACGCACCTTTTAACACACAACATATTATAAAAAATAAGAACGTGTTGCCTTGTCAAAACGTGCGTAAATATAATTATATTAAGCACGTTACACACAAAGGTTTAATTAGAAATACACATGAAACAGCAGGTCCACATTATGAACTGTGGAAAATTATTTAAAGACAGCAATTAAACAAAGGTGGGCATTATTCAACAGCGCATCTCCTCCTCATAATTCAATTTCCTCAAATTTCTGAACAAAAACATAATTTTTAGAACGTTTAAACAGCAAAAAGTAGCAAAAACCTATCTTAAATGGGTTTAAAGTATGTTTATCTTTTAGATCTCGTTCAAATCTTTAAAACGATAGGTCAAACTTTATAGTTTCGATATGGTAAACGACAACAAACAAATCGACATAAAATTCCAAAAGACCAAAGACAATAATTAATATTAAGCACGTTACACACAGTTTTAATTAGAAATACGCATGAAACAGCACATCGACATTAAAAAAATTTCCAGGCTTCCCAATAACAGCAATTAAGCACAGGTGGGCATTATTCGACGTAATTTTTAATTGCGCATCATCTGATAATTTAATTTCCTCTAATATCTGAAAGGAAACACTTCGTACTTCGGTACATTGAGGTGGTCCTGACTATATTTATGAGAGGCCTTCAAACAGCCCCCGGCTATGTATTTACCACCTCCGATGGAAAGCGTTTCAGCAGCTCTGTGCTATCGAAAGCTGTCCATAAGGGTTGGGACATGTTTTGGGCATCAAGAGACGTGGAAGTCCCAACCTTGACAGCTTCCAGGCAAAGGAAATCTGCTGTGACGGCTGTGAGTTTGTTTTCAGTTTTACTAGTCGACTAGTATAATGTAGTTGTGTACTAAGTTCTTCATTAGCATTATTTTAATTTTAGTGAAACCCTATCATGTTATATAAAAGTTGAACACTTGAATGAATAACTAATCACTAACTTTGTTGCATTCATTTTTATGTTTTAGTTCCTGGAGGATTCTTCCATTTCTCCTAGAAAAGGAGCGTTATTGGCGCTACATATGGTGCATAACGAATCAACCCAACGCCGCTACTACGACAAGCAGAGGGGGTGTAAAGGACCTCCTCCGCTCCATCGTTGAGGCCCAGGCCCCTCTGCCCAACACCACTACCACCGCCCAAGTCTTAAAGACACATCTTTCTTCCAATGTCAACAAGGTAAAAAAAAAAGGTTAAAACATAAAAATGTTCTATGTTTTGTTTTTTTTTAGTTGGAGGAGGGAGGGTTACACCTACGCAACAGGTTATTTCTTCCCAAACTAACTTCTGTCATGCAACTTGCTCATACCTCAGAGACCACCAGGAGGCACACATAAGCTTCATGTAACTACTCGCCTGTTACAAATGTAAAATTTTATTCAGTTGGTCTTATATTGATACATTATTCTTCTTTGTTTCAGAAACAACAAAAACTTTTAGACATACAGCTGGAAGAGGCCACAAAGGACTTGATCACTTTAGTGCAACAAGGAATAGCTAAAATAACTGTGCATAACTTGAAGAAAAGTTTGTTAGACAGAGATCTAGGCAACCTTTTGTCAAAATACACAGCAAGACAACTCATTGGAACAGCCCAATTTTTGGCTCGGGGCGAATAACAGTTGTAGTTGTGGTGGTAGGCCTATGGACACCAACCTGGGTGCGGGAGGCCATGCTAACTAATGTCCTGTCAATTGAGCTGTCCATCTAAAAAGACGTACATGATACCTCAGTCCATCTTATTTAGTCCAAGATATTACACCTGCGAAGAATCAACGAAAAATGTATAATAAATACAATATTGAGAATAATTAATATTAAGAATGAGAATAATTAAATAAAAAAAACGAACCACCCGGGTGCAGTTTGCAAACGTACAACAACTATGAATTGTTGGGTTAATGATTTCTGAGAAGAGCATGTCTTGCACGACTGCATGCTGTCCTAACACTGACTTGAGATTCCAGGGTTGACATAAGTAGCTTTATCAAAGGCGTCCTTTTGCCAGTTTTCAGGACAGTCATAGTGGCGTCATACAACTTCCTCGTCGAGATTAGATCGCAAAAGTATATGATCATCTGAGTTTTGCACGGACGCCATTTTGTTTTCTGTGAAATAAAGCAATGTTTAAGGTTCACCACTGTACCAAGTAATATTGGCTAAAATCAGACAATATTGGCCATATACCTGACCTGTTGATCTAGTTCATGACTTGTTGGTCCAGTTCCTGGCCCATTGACCAAAGATCATGGCGGGAGTAACTATGACTCTCTTAAGTAAGAGTCACTGGTGTGTAAGCCAAATACATGTATGTATCATCAAATTTTTATTACAAGAGTGTCATGAAGCATGAATAACCGTTCGATCTCAGGGATGTCAATGTGTTGGGGACAAAGCAACAGAACACTGGCTTGAATGCAACTGGAATATATTTAAAAATAAAGACAGAATTGTAAGCTTTCACAGATGGTTATTAACTTTCATTAACATAAAAATAACACTATCTTATATGAAAGGGAAAATCCTAGTACTGTGTAGCATGGGGAAAATGAAACAAGGCAATTAAAAGAAATGAACATACATTAAAATGCGCTTATCATCCAGCACAGCAACCTCGGACAATTATTGAAACCAGAATTTGTTAAGTCCAAAAATATACAGAGAGTAAATTCACCCTTCTTATACTACAAACTAGGTGACTGCACTTTGTAACCTATGTCACAGTAGTTTGATTTGAAATCAGCTTCTACAAGTATATATAAGTTTACATTCTCAAACATAGAAAAACATCTTAGCTGCTAGGTAAAAAACGGTCTGAAAATAGGGTACCTATGCACTGGCTGTGTAGCCGCCCCTATCCGTGTTGTCATACTATACATGAGGAAACACACATCATATAACCATGTCTGGAGATAAAAGGATCTTTAACTTCCCTGGAACAAGAGTTTCTCTTATGGCTCAAGGTGTTCCACCTAACCAGCCTTCTCCAGATCAACCAGTAATTAGATTGGCATAAACCCAACGCTTAGCACTACTGAAATTTATATAAAACATCACTATATAATTTGATCATACAGAAATATTAAACAGTTCTTCGTTAACGTTTTCTTTATACATATTTCACAAATATAAATCATCGAGGCAAAGTCAGTCTTAGATTGTAATTATGTATAAAACAGGCAATGGCTAAGCAGTATGCCAATAACAACAACTCACTTAAAGGTCTAATGACTACAGAAATCGCGCGTACAAATTTATTCCAGCTAGCATGTATCTTAAATTAATCTGAAACCATGACTAATGATTTGTGAAACAAAATTCACAGCAATATACGTCGTGGTCTGTGCTTATAATTATAGATCTGATCCATTTCGTCCGCTAAAAGTCGCAGTTTGCGTCAACAGTAAAGAACTTGAAGATTACACAGCATAAGGCAAGCACAACTTTCTTCTCTGGTTGTCAACATATTCGTTGTGGCGTGGCTGCCACTTACCTTGGAGAGTGACTATGCCACTGGTTGGCTCGGGGTGAATAACAGTTGTAGATGTGGTGGTAGGCCTATAAAAACACCAACCTGGGTGCGGGAGGCGGCGCTAACTAATGTCCCGTCAATTGAGCTGTCCATCTAAAAGGACGTCAGGGTTTCCATGCGGTTTGGAAACCGGGAATTGGTTTGGAATTTGATCTTAGGGTTTGGAAAAATCACGTATAGGTCTGCAAATAAACATATCGGTACCGAACGAATCACAGACGCTTGCATCTAGTGTATAGGTCGCCGATAGAAGGGAAGATAGGAAAGACACTTTCTGCAAATTTCCGGACACTTACCAGAAATCGATAAATGAAACAACCTGCACCAATGTTACTACGCACCTATGAACTAGATACAAGCGTTTGTGGAACGAATGAAAGATAGCTGTCATTTCGTCATGAACAGTAACGTGAATCCTGATTGGTCGTCTTCGCTACTAATTGGCCAATCAAACATATGGTTATAGATTGATTGGTGTTTTACGCCACATTCAGCTACGCTTTGGCGTAAATATTTAAACAATTTCTGTATTTTACAATGATCTCAACCCATTCCATACATCAAAAAGAGAACTAAAGTGCTAAAAACTTTAAATATATTTAGCGTTTAAATATTTCCATTAATTTTAAACAATTGCATTTAAATTTTTTAAAAATGACAAATAGAGTTTCTGTTAAACTGTCTAAAACACATTGTTTCAATCATTATATACCCTGTCATACACCCCTATCTCTGAATGATCAATATTGATAGCGATTTCCAGTCAAATGACTGATTGATAGGGATCAAGCCGCCCCCATTCCCTCCAAGGGATCAAATCGGTTGGCCAGAGCAACCGACTCTGATCCCAGGGACGCCTAGGCGAGGATGGCCCCGCCCCAACCTCACCCCATCAGTTACATCAATGGGCTGTCCAAACTCGAAAGTTTGAACAGCGTCCCTGGTGGCCTTAGAGGGACAAGCCTCAAAAAGAAACGACAACAATTGTGTAAGAAGCAAAAGAATCACCAATTCTTGATGATGCAAATGATATTGATGATGACTTGCCCTTAACTGTGGTTCGAGACACTCTCCATCGACAACGAGAGGAAATGGCGTTGGCAAGCGATGAACAATACATTCTACAAATGTTGGACCAACCGATGTGGATTGCAGGAGAGCTTTCATCGTTCGATTATACCTTTCTTCTTTTCCTTTTAAGTCCCCCAGATTTCTTAAAAAACCCTTATGAACTTTTCAGGGACAATATGATTGAAAACATGCAAAATCAAACCAACATTTATGCAATGACGAAGTTTGGGCTGGAATTAAAAACTTCGCTGATTTCATGACAAGAAACAGGTTACAATTGCTGTGCCAAAGCATACATTTCACAGATGACACAGAACCTGCAGAGGAAGATCGTGTTTGGAAACTTCGACTGTGGTTAACCAAACTGTCGGAAAATCTGCAGAAAATCCCTCCTGGCGAAATGCATAGCATTGATGAAGTGATGATAGCTTTTAAGGGACGAAGCAAAATAAAACAGTACATGAGAAACAAGCCTACAAAATGGGGTATCAAAGTTTGGGCACGTTGTGGCAGTAACGGTATCCTCCATAACTTTGAAATCTACCAAGGTTCAAAAGAGGCACCTAAGTCAGACCGTGGAGATGTGGTCACGGAAATGGCAAAAGGACTTGATCATGAGCTGAACTACAAAATCTGTGGTGACAATTTATTTTCAAGCCTAAACCTAGTGATAACTTTAAAAGAAGACATTTTTTTATGTAGGGACAGTGAGAGAAAACCACCTAAAAGGCTGCGATTTCACACCTGAATTGAAGAAAGAGCCCCGAGGGACTTTTCAAAGTATGCTTGAAGTTGACTCAAACGTGACAGCTTTGCGTTGGTACGATAACAGGAAAGTTGATGTTATCTCATCTTTTGTTGGGGACAGAGCCTGTCACATCCGTTTCAAGGTATGACCGAAAAAAACAAAGACTTGATGTGCCAATACCAAATATCGTAAAAATCTACAACAAACTTAAGGGAGGTGTAGACCTCATGGATTCATTGACAGCTCTTTACAAAGCAAAAATTAAAACCCGGAGATGGTACGTTTACATCTTCTATCACACAATCAATTTGGCCATGGTAACCCGCTGGCTATGGTATCGCCGGCATTGTAAGCTCTTACAGCAGAAATCAATGAAACTGTCAGAGTTCCAAAGCAGCATTGCCGACACTTTAGCCAGGATTGAAAAGAGAATTGGTCGTCCTTCTTTGGAGGAAATGACTTCTCCAAAATCTACAAATGCACCTGTTGCTCGGCCACCCACTGATGTGAGGATGGATCAAGTGGGTCACAGACCTTTGTTTAGCGAAAGGCGGCAGTGGTGTAAATTGCCTGCTTGTAAACAAAAGTCATATATACACCTCGTCAAGTATCGCACCACCCATTTGAAACTCACACTAGAAATATAATTTTTGGTGTTTGACACTACAAGTACATATGTAATATACGACACCATCTGTGAACATAATCTCACAAACACACCCTGTTCCGAGTTGCACATGCATGCTTGCCTTGCGCATGCTTGTTCCAGGGGTCGGTTTGCTATAAAAGCAGTATGCACATAGCCCCTTTCGGCGTATGTTATGTTGGCAGACACAGCAAAAAAATCATTTAGGCATAAATTAAGCCTTATTTTGACCAACCAGTGAAATGCCCAAGCGTCCAGTGCCACTGAACCAAAGATGGCAAATTATTGGCATGCACCAGACTGGTATGTCATGTCGTGCTATTGGAGCACAGCTGAACATTAATCACACTGTCATCAGCAGGCTCATACGTAAGCATACTGCTACCGGTGAAGTGAAGGATGCACCGAGGTCGGGACGTCCCAGAAAAAACAATGGCAGGGAAGATCGTGCTCTCGTACGCCAAGCCAAACGAAGCCCAATGTCTACTTGTACACAGCTGCGACATGGATGGCATCCGTACAACAGTGTCCAACAGCACCAACATGGATGGCATCCGTACAACAGAGTGTCCAACAGCACCATCAGACGAGGCCTTAATTCTGCAGGATTGAGAGCTAGACGACCAATCAGACGTCCACTCCTCACAGATCAGCACCACCATGCCCGT